>WOVY01010752.1:105000-205000 GCA_013436015.1 Rhipicephalus annulatus | reverse complement strand
GATTTTAGCCACCAATCAGATAACCTCCTTCTAGTTAATTATACCCGCTTAAAGTCTAATTGCCGGTGATGCTGCGCCGCCCCGCGGCCTCTGCTCACAAAACAAAACGCTGTCCCATAGAGTTACGGCGAGGCTTCACAACCAGTAAATGTATTGAAGGCTCGGAGTATATCTGAAACTTTAACAGCAGTATTTTTTCCCGGCGTAATAAAATCACCAGTCAGTATTAGTTTCGTACGCTTACCTACAAAGCCGCGAAGAAAGTTCTGTAGCTTTACAAGATATTCATCAGGGACACCCGCACACTAGTATACAGTACCAAAATATACAGAGACGTTATTAATCTGGATAAAATCACACACTTTCGTGGCCAGCAATGCCACTTTCTTTTTGTAAAGACATGTTGGGTTTAATGGCGATGGCCACACCCCCGTCACAGCCATCCCGTTCTGCACGAAGCAGTGCGCATGCTGGTGGCACTCTCTAAATCGTGAATATCGGAGTTTAGCCATGGTTCCGTAATGACCACTACATCATGTCCGTACAAAAGCAACAGTTCTTCAAACTGCTCTGTTTTGTTTGCTTGCATTTTGCTAAGTACACAGAACGGGACAGCGGTATCTGCACGTGAACACACACACGCGCGCAGGTACAATTGCACTCACATACACGCACAAACACGCGCAGACTATAGATTTCCTGATCGCTAACGTGCCTTTGCTCTCAGGCTGGTATCCTTATTGCAAGCACTTCAAATTTTCTCTCACTTACAATGCTGCGTTTTAGCCAAAGACGCCAACGACGACATCAGAATTAAGCGAATTTCAGCGAGACTGCTTGATTTCACTTGATGATTGATATGTGGGGTTTAACGTCCCAAAACCACCATATGATTATGAGAGACGCCATAGTGGAGGGCTCCGGAAATTTCGACCACCTGGGGTTCTTTAACGTGCACCAAAATCTGAGCACACGGGCCTACAACATTTCCGCCTCCATCAGAAATGCAGCCGCCACAGCCGGGATTCGAACCCGCGACCTGCGGGTCAGCAGCCGAGTACCTTAGCCACTAGACCACCGCGGCGGGGCTGCTTGATTTCACACCCAATTTTCTGGCTTAGTTTCTGGCAGTGGTACTGGCCTTACGAAAGTAAAACACGGAAATCACATTGGCTGTTGTAATTACATATTCTGTGTCTGTTTGCACTATCATTTGGGTTGGTGCTGACTCAGACATTATAGAACCATTTTTTTCATGAATACTCCCACATTTGAGAAAAGTTCGATTACCTTAGGTGCGATCAAAAGGGGCTACTCCTAAACGAAATGGCCGGTTCTTTAGCGGAGTCATCAATGAGTGGGCCAATTTTACCGTGTTTTCCATCACCCGCTTATGTAAGAGTTGCACGATTTCGCAGGCGTAACATTACGCGAAACTTTGCACAGCACTGAAAATTCCATGGAATATGAGCACTTATATTGTTGGCGCCGATCAATTTGTGAAACACGTAAACTGGCAGTGGCAATTAAGATGCTGCGCTGTCGGGTGCCAAAACAAGATTTCTACCAATGCAGGTCTTGTCAGGATATTTCTCCAACTTACCCTTTCTGTGGCGAAAAGGATACTGTAGATCACTTGTAATTGTCTTGTAGGCAAATTACTACAGCTTAAATATCCAAATTAGAAACTTCATTACGTGCCATTGAAACATATTTATCCTGGTCCGTGATTCCGTACTCTAGAGCCTGTGTTTCTGGCTTTACCAGCGCGAGAGATTACGTGGCTGAGCGAAATTATCTGTGTTATACCGAAAGACTAACAAAGTACTCTGTGTTATAATCCTTCTGTCTCCATACACGCATACCTTTCATTTTATTTTTTCCGTTTCTTAAATAGGGTGTTGGCTTGTTTATTCTCTATTATTAATACAAAAGCAATATATTTCGTAAGTATGCGATTGCGAGAGCAACAAAATTTTCCCTTCTATAGACTGCAATCTTTTAAAATTTCCTCACCTTTTATAAGACCACCTAATTCATGGCTGATTCCCCACTGATTCCCCCAATGAGCCACAAGAGAAGGCTCGTTCCACGATGCACTCGAGTGGTGCGACAAACAAATAAACAAACGATCGCTCGACGGGTTGTTGGTATGACTTCCACGACCAAATGGTTGCAACAACTCTCACCGTCAAGGGCAGACCCCCATGCCAGCCAGGGTGCTGCTCCAACCTCAGCGCTCTGCCGTATCGGGGGGTTTGAATAGCTGTCTGGTAGAGCACGCACAATACTACGAACGCACCAGGGACTCACGAAGCTGTCCTGCCGTCGATGACAGATGCGGCAGGGAAGCGACATCGCGGCTACCTGGAACATCAAGGCGGCTTGAATATCTGGAGACCCCTAGCACGGGGACTGAACATGCTACTGACGAAAACGTCACGGACAGGAAGACTGCCGTAGCCAGGCACTGTCATCACGTCACAACGACGAATACATGGCGTTTCGGCGACGGGGCCGCCGTCAACTCGAAACGGTTGGAAGCGTTTGTTCCATATCCTTCCGACAAGATGACTACCAAGAACACCTCTGTACTCCAGGTTATCTCCCACAATACAATGAGAACCGGTGCTAATCACAAGAGGTGTTGGGAGGTTGCGCCGGCCGATGGCGGTGGCAATAAAATGGAAACGCCAAAGCCAAAGACGCAACAACTTGAGTTGAAGGAGTTCCAGACAGCTGGACCAGTGGTCGCTTGCGAGGGGAGGGACACAATACAAGCACATACTTCCGGAAACTCAAGCAATGGGACAGCGGTATGAGAAAGCCCGCACATGATGACCAAAATCACTGTGCAGCCATCGTTAAAAATTCATGACTGGTAAATGGAGAAAAGACGCTCTCCAAGCACCTTCAGTGCTTGCCAACCTGCCATCAATAATTGTGTTTGTAGATCGTCACCGGAAGTGTTTCAATCCCGCAACCTACACCAATGGGCAATATGCGAACTTAAAAGCGCCATCTAGTGAACGCAGCAGGTACCATATCCGCCATTTTGATGCTGGCGAAGCTTGGCCACTACGTGCGGGCGACCCACATGCGAACGAACGCGTTTCAACGCTTCTACTGTCGCAGTCAGATTTTTTTGCTGGCGAAATGCCAGTACACTGCTGTGTGCCACTGTGCAAGCAGCGCGGAGTCACAGACAGCGATGGGAGCTAGGTATGTGACATGAATTACGATTTTGCAGCGATCATTTAAACGCAAAACAGGGTATGGCGTGCACAAACTTTATGGGCACAGTCTAGGATGCATGTATCTCCACGGTGCGCGGGCTGCACGAGAGCAATGCAGAACTAACCATTTTTCTGTGTTACGTGGACAGGCCGTGTATTTATAGGTTTGTCAGCTTTGCGGCTAGGCGTTTTCGCTGCGTCGGGCTTCTACACGACAGTGCTGCTCTTCGATTTACCGTATCGAACTCGCTGAGAAGCTGTGCGGCATTCAAATTTCCTTATGACTTCGGGGAAGCCTCGGATTACCCGCAGACTATCCGCGGTGAGTCTGAGATGGTAAATCGAAGAGCCCCGGTGATTCCCTGCAGTCGAATAGAGAGTCCGCCACTGCTGGTTGGGTAACTAGTGTGACAGAACCGAACTGTTAGGACGAGCTTTTTTTGTGACGAGATTACACCATGTAGGTAGACGACATAGAAATGTTTGACCCGCAGGTCGCGGGTTCGATTCCCGGCTGCGGCGGCTGCATTTCCGAAGGAGGCGGAAATGTTGTAGGCCCGTGTACTCAGATTTGGGTGCACGTTAAAGAACCCCAGGTGGTCAAAATTTCCGGAGCCCTCCACTACGGCGTCTCTCATAATCATATGGTGGTTTTGGGACGTTAAACCCTACAAATCATCACATAGAAATGTTATTTTTGAAGGTGATTGCGCACAGAGACGAGCAGAGCTTCCGCTACTCCGAGTAACATGCCGTACACGCATCCTAGAAAGGCAGCTCGGTTGCTTGTCCGCGTTCAAGCTCCGTTGTGTGCGCAAGTACGGTCACCGCGCAACAATAAAACTGTCATTCGGAAGATAAGGTCTATGCCCACTTTGGAACAGAAAAGTATCTGCTCAGGCACTTAACTTCAATTCCCCCAACATGCGCAGACGCAACTTTTCCATTGAAGCCTCCCTCACTAATTTTCCTTTACCAACGAAATAAAATCGAAAAGATAGCGGGGCGCACTGCCGTAGGTTTCGAAAACTAACACCATGAGTATCGCCAGGGCTTGACTGAATGACGTTCTGCATGAGTTCAGTGCACGGCAGTCCTATTTATTCGTAAGACGGGATTTATTCTCTGCATTTTAGTCTGTTTGGCTCAGTTGCGTTGCAGCTGGTTTTTTTTAGTTGCAACTCACCTCACTTGAAAAATGTTTCATGTTGCATATAAAACATAGAGCTGTGGACTCAGCCATAACTTAGTTGTATGGGATCCAGCATTTTGGCTGCCTTACACTCGCAGCTCCTAGAAACCTTTGAAGCTACTTAGATATAAAAATTAACTTATTTAAATTCCCCCGAGTGTCCACAAGTGACTAATGCCTCTTAAGGCCTGCTGTGAAGGGCCATATCTAGGAAAGGCTGCTAGAAAACGGGAGTGTGCACAGAAAAAAACTGAGGGGGAGGGGGTCACATTACAAGTGCATCATTAGTCCTGCAATGCACATATAAGTGTGACCTCTATTCCCTGTGAGATGAATTTGTGATAGTGCCTGTGTTTGTAAACAACAATCGTTTAAACAGCTAAGAGAAACCTAGCTCATGACGTCGCACTGAATGTTTGTTTGCTTATATCTTGTAGGTATCCTTCCACCGCTTTCCGAAAGATGCAATGACATACAAGTGGCAAGATGTAGCAATATTCCCAAACAGTTTGTCCACATCGCATGTTTGGGCACTGGGAAACGTCTTGCTGTGGCCATCGCAGTAGCTCAGCGCAGTGAAACAAGTGTTCAGGAGTCGTACGGCCGTACTAGCGAACGCGTTGCCGTCGACCGCTCGCCCACGTTAAAATGGCGGCAGGGTCAAAATGCACAGTGTTGCCAGAGCACAAAGCAATTTCGCATATGGTCCATTGGACCCGATATCGCTCCATCGGGTCAGAGAACAGACCAGACAAGAAGGCACAAGCTCCAAAGATCGTCCTCAGTAGGCGTATGCTTGAGAAACTATGCTTCAGAAATGACATTGCCAGTGTAGGCAGACAATGCATATGTCACAATGTATATGTTTGCGACCGAATAAGGGTATTTTTATTATTTGCGCATAAATAGCAAACAAGTTTGAATAATAACCATGATTCCCGAGCTTTTTTCTCGCTTTGGCCGGTGCACGCAGCAAGCCAAAACCGGCTTGGACTCGGCATGCATCGAGGCAGCCAACGCGTGGTGCGACCGCAAAGATGAGGTGACGAACCAATAATATTATTAATATCACATGTTTCAACGCAATAGTATTAAGAAGCTTGTCCGTAGACATTCCGGCATCGGACTCAACGCCATTTGTTTTGAGCAAAAAATCATCATCTAGCCCGTGACCAGTATCATGAAAAATACGCAATTAATATAAACGCTAAAAGTTTCCCCGTAAGAGTGAGGATCAAACCCTACCCGTTTGCGTGTCAAGGTGGTGTTCTACCACGCAGCCATATGTGTCTGCTTGAAAATTTAGTGAAAATAACTTCGTCAGCCCATAACTACACCAAAAGTAACTTTCATGCTATACAAACACACGCGAATCCTATATTCAAGGATCACAATACAACATGTCATATCACAGTGATATTGCGGGGTACAAGCGATCGCGCGCCAGAACATGTAATTGTCATAACGACCTCGTAGTTAAGCCCGCCACCCATAACAAAAGGCACACATGTAACAGGGCATGATCCCTTAAGACCAAGTAGAGAAGTTAGAAAAGATTTCACGTGCAATATTGTGCGTGGTTGAAATCATGCTAGTTTGATTCTACCCCTTACACAGAAGCAGCCGCATTCGAAAGCTTCAGTGACACATACGACTTTCAACTTCATCGGTAGTACTACATTGTGTTAATGCACAATTTTCGGTTCTTGAGCAACATTGTACAAAAATAAAAGTATACGCTATGTGGTTCAGTGCGCATTATGAACAGGATTGCTATGGCCCTCAACTATGGTAGGCGAAGCTTAAGCGTCCCCCAAATTTTAATCTTCTTTTCTCATCTAATTAAAACTGCCGCATACCCGGGACGGGTTCGGGCCACATTTTCGATGACAAATAGAAATGTAACAGTTATGCGTCAGGGCGCAGCAGCAACGCCGTTGTCATCGGCACGCGCACTCGTGGCGGGTGGTTCCGGAAGCGCGGCTGCTCCCCCGGACGGTAGATCACACTCAAGAAGTTTACCGCAACAACATTTGCAGAGTGTCGAAACAAATGCAATGACTGCTACAGACGCATTACAACATGACGAAAACTAAGGTGTTGGTATATTGAGCCCGAATTCGAATTCGTCCTATTCCTTTCGACTGGCTGATTGCGCACCTGTTTTTCTGGGTGAGTTTCTGGCACTGGTACTGGACTGGACACCGAAACACATACTGGACACCGAAATCACATAGACAATTGTAAATAATGATTCCATGTCTCTTTGAGCTACCCTTTACGTTGATGCTGACTCGCACGTAATAAAAGCGTTTCGTCCATTATGGTGGGGTTGGGTGAGAAAAATGCTACAAAATTCAATACGATGAAGATTTAATTGCATTTAACTCCTTAAAAGTAAACATCAGGGGTTCTTAGCAGAATGGTGTGAACTCTTCTGGCAGACAAGTTTGCTCCGAGCTCGCTGCCCCACCACGGTGGTCTAGTGGCTAAGGTACTCGGCTGCTGACCCGCAGGTCGCGGGTTCGAATCCCGGCTGCAGCGGCTGCATTTCCGATGGAGAAGGAAATGTTGTAGGCCCGTGTGCTCAGATTTGGATGCACGTTAAAGAACCCCAGGTGGTCGAAATTTTTGGAGCCCTCCACTACGGCGTCTCTCATAATCATATGGTGGTTTTGGAAAGTTAAACAACACAAATCAATTAATCCATCAATTCAAGAATTTAAACCCTTGCCAATATAGCGTCTGCTTTTATATATAATCGACAAATACTGGTGAAAAATTCGACAGATCCCACGTGCCTGGGAATCAAATTCATGCCAAGCATGCGGAGGGGGGGTGACCGCGTGTCTATTTTTTTTTATTGAGCGACACGTCATGAAATGGTGCTAGCTATATGTGCAAATATTGCTGCAACAGACATATGTTGAAGAGTTGCAGATGTTTATATAGCCAGTTCTTTGCACTGGCGCAACGATGACAACTGGAACATGCGTATTAGCAACACCAGAAGCTGATATGATGCGCTGATGCTCGCGAAAATGCTGGTCCTGAACACTGCTACATAAATCAGCTTCAGCACATGGCACCCAATCACAATTGACGTAAACACGACGTGCCGGCTGTATCAAAGCTGTGCATATGTAATACTTATAAGTTTGGGTAGGCAGCACTGCAACCAATACTGATGTTTCATGAATATTAGCGTCTATTTGAAAAGTAGTTCCGAGACCTGGCGTAGCTCTGTCGTAGAATGCTTCCTTGCCCCGCAGAATGCTTTGGTATGATTCCAGCTAGAACCCTGACATTTATTCTTTGGATTTGTCGGGCCGACGCTACATATGTCGGGTATTTCTTAACGCTCAAGCGTTAAAATTGCTCATTCTTATTCTGGCCGTGCCGTTCTAGGGTAGATACTAAGTGTCAATCACCTGTGGAACGTACTCGCATACCAGCGGGACATACCCATCATCGTCATCAGCCTGACTACGTCCACAGCAGGACAAAGGCCTCTCTCATGTTCCGCCAGTTAACTCGGTCTTGTGTTTGCTGCTGCCAATTTACGCCCGCAAAATTCTTAATCTCGTCTGCCCACCTAACCTTCTGTCTCCCCCTACCCCGCTTCCCTTCTCTGGGAATCCAGTTGGTGACCCTTAATGACCAGCGGTTATCCTGTCTACGTGCTACATGCCCAGCCCATGTCCATTTCCTCTTATTTATTGCAGCTATGATATCCTAAACTCCCGTTTGTCCCCTAATCCACTCTGCTTTCTTCTTGTCTCTTAAGGCTACACCTACCATTTTTCTTTCCATTGCTCACTGGGTCGTCCTGAATTTAAGCTGAACCCTCTTAGTGAGTCTCCTGGTTTCTGCTCCGTAGCTAAGTACCGGCAAGATACAGTTGTTGTATACCTTCCTCTTGAGGGATAGTGGCAATCTACCTGTCATAATTTGAGAGTGCTTGCCAAATGTGCTCCACCCTATTGTTATTCTTTTAGATACTTTATTCTCATGGTTCGGCTCCACGGATATTACCTGCCCAAAGTAGACGTAGTCTTTTGCAACTTGAAGTGCACTATTACCTATCTCGAAGTGCTGCTCTATTCCGAGGTTGTTGTACATTACTTTTGTTTTGTGCAGAATAATTTTAAGACACATCTTTCTGCTCTCCTTGTCTAACTCCGTAATCATGAATTGCAATTCGTCCTCTGAAATACTCTGCAATGCAATGTCATCAGCAAAGCGCAGGTTACTAAGGTACTCTCCATTAACTCTTATCCTTAACTGTTCCCATTCTAGGTCTCTTAAAACCTCCTGTAAGCTCGTGGTAAGTCGCATTAGGGAGATTGCATCCCCCTGCCTTACACCCTTCTTGATTGGTATTCTGTTGCTTTCTTCATGAAGCACTATGGTGGCAGTTGATCACCTATAGATTCCTTCAAGGATGTTTATATATGCTTCATTTACGCCCTCATTCCGAAGTGTCTGCATGACTGCTGATATTACTACTGAATCAAAAGCCTTCTCTTAATCTAGCCCCGCCGCGGTGGTCTAGTGGCTAGGGTACTCGGCTGCTGACCCGCAGGTCGCGGGTTCGAATCCCGGCTGCGGCGGCTGCATTTCCGATGGAGGCGGAAATGTTGTAGGGCCGTGTGCTCAGATTTGGGTGCACGTTAGAGAACCCCAGGTGGTCAAAATTTCCGGAGCCCTCCACTACGGCGTCTCTCATAATC
Source organism: Rhipicephalus annulatus (assembly GCA_013436015.1). Lineage (NCBI taxonomy): Eukaryota > Metazoa > Arthropoda > Arachnida > Ixodida > Ixodidae > Rhipicephalus > Rhipicephalus annulatus. Next base: position 195,839 of record WOVY01010752.1, on the reverse strand, counting down.
ATATAGTGGTTTTGGGACGTTAAACCCCACATATCTATCAAATCAATCATCTTCTCTTAATGAAGGCTATGTATAGTGGTTGACAATATTCTGAGCATTTCTCTATTACCTGATTATTAGTATGAATGTGGTGGATTGTTGAATGGTCTGTTCAAAATCCTGGTTGTTTCTTTGGTTGATTGAATTCTAACGTTTCTTAGCTCTGTTAGCAATTACTTTTGCAAATAGCTGGTATTCTACGAAGAGCAAGCTCATCGGCCTGTAATTCTTCAAATCCTTGTCATCTCCTTTTTCTAGCATTAATATTATGCTAGCATTCTTCCAAAACTCTGGTACTCTTCCCGTCAGGAGACACCTCGTAAAGAGAGTGGCTACTTTTTGGAACATACCCACCCGTAAGTATGTGCCACTGCTGGGCGGGTAGTGTTTTACGACGTAAGCAACTGTATTGTTATGTTATTCATGTTTTGACCCGTGCGTCATATACGTCGAACCATCTTACCCTCCTATGCTAATTTTGGTTCACGCCAAGTTGAGGGGGTGACCACGAGTGCACGCACACGTGGCAAGATAAATAGATAGATAGATAATAGATAGATAGATAGATAGATAGATAGATAGATAGATAGATAGATAGATAGATAGATAGATAGATAGATAGATAGATAGATAGATAGATAGATAGATAGAAGATAGATAGATAGATAGATAGATAGATAGATAGATAGATAGATAGATAGATAGATAGATAGATAGATAGATAGATAGATAGATAGATAGATAGATAGATAGATAGATAGATAGATAGATAGATAGATAGATAGATAGATAGATAGATAGATAGATAGATAGATAGATAGATAGATAGATACGCTCATAGTCGCCGAAGTTCACTAAGAAATGCTTCGCCTTTAAAGGACTGATAATGTGAATTATTGTAGGGCGTGCAATCAGTTTTGATCGGGTAAGGTAAACTAAACGATCTGGTGAGCTACAAGTTTCAGTCTTTCGGAGTGGTATTAGCTTTCATAATCTTTTATTGATCCATTCTTTATTTTATTTAATTTATTCTTAGGAGATAATTTGACATTGCTTTTTATTTCTTTGTGTATTTTAATAATAGGCTGACAATCATTGCTTAGTGTTTAGATATTGGCTACTATAAGTTAGCCAATATTAATCCCCCAGAGTATGTGGCAGTGTTCACAAGAAACAAAGAAGCAAACAAATTTTTCCACGCGTCGTTGGTGTGACTCCACAATGGGCTGTACTGACTTAGGCACAGCGGAGTGATCTCTACCGCGTCTCCCGGCCAGGCAGTGGCATACCACGTCCTTGACAAATGTGGGGGGGGGGGGCAGGGTTACCTAATTTGTTCACGGAATATATATATATATATATATATATATATATATATATATATATATATATATATATATATATATATCTTTCAAGGCGAGAGGGACGCGGCAGTAACGATGTTTGGAAGTTTGTATCAGTACAACTCATCCCCTCATGAAGGGAGGACCCCTCCCGAAACTGTTCGGAAATGAATATATTTATCCTTGTTGACATCGCTCTCCCGTTGTGCCATATCCCATACCTTCAATATATATATATACATATATATATATATATATATATATATATATATATACATATATATATATATATATATATATATGTGTGTGTGTGTGTGTGTGTGTGTGTGTGTGTGTGTTTGTGTGTGTGTAACGCTAGATGCGGGACGTGGCCTGGCTAATATGCCATTTTTATTCCAAAGGACTTCTTCCTCGGCTTCTACCAACCATCGATACCTCCTTATGTCACATGATTCCCCTCCTCCCGAAAGAATGCATGAGCTACAATCTATAAAGCATGAACAAGTGGAGTTTCATAATAAAGGAATAATGCCAGAAAATGTCGTAGTTCCATGTCACACTGTGGTTTTATGCACTTGAACAAAATGTTCACTGGAAAGGTAGTCCGGTTATATCTAGGAGACCTCTGGTGGGCGAGGTTGGATGTTGCGTTCTGGAAAGCATAACCATGCTTTCAGCGTGGAAAATAATGATGACACAACCTGATTAGTAGTGAGGAACGAACAAGGTTGGGAGTCGTTGTAGCGTTGGAATGTCGGATGTCTCATACGTTGGATTCTGTGGCTGCGACAGACGCTTTGCTTCTAGAATGCATGCTTCTTGACGGATTGTGACGGCGTGATGGCTGCGTGCTGCCGGTATGCAAAAAGTGCTGCTGCACCTTTCTTGGTGTTTTCCGTAGTGTTGTTGTCTGTGTAACTGCAGGCGCAGGGAGCGTCTCTGGCGACTTTCCTCTGTGCGAGAAAATTTGACGTCTTGGAATAGTTTTTGAGTTGGAGATCCTATTTTCCACCGTTCTTCAATTGGTGAGTGTGCTTCCGTTGAAGTTCGCGTTCATAGATGCCTTCGTTGCAGTCTTTCTCGTTGTCGCATGAGTTTGTGGGCTTGGCTATGCTTGCTTTGCTGATGCTGCTCATGAGATGGCTCTAGTGGTGCGCATTCCAAAATTGGACATTCATTTCCTTCGAGGTTTGACGTCTCCTGTAGGCAGCTGATGCATGGTGAACAGGTGTCTTGCTTATCGGGCATGGTTGGTGGTGCGCCATGATTGCTAGCCTGCTCCTCAGAGGCTTCTGTGACGTGGTTGATTACGGATGCTTCTGAAAGACAACTGCGTACGAGGTTCGATGTATGATTTACTTCTGAATCGGTTCAATTCTTGAATTGGTGAGCCCGGCATGAGAGCACCACAGGTTACGTGGCAACACGACGTTCGAACTGCAGATTTTGGCAAGTCTGTGGTGCCTAGAAATGATGTCTTGCAACAAAAAACAATTAGAGTTGACAGATAGTTCATCAGGGGCTTCTTTGCTGTTCACTATGAGTGGTTCTTGCTCCTGGTAGCGTGCGAGTTTGATGTGTCTGAGCCTTCTGTATTTGGAGTTTCAGGTGGCTGCGCACTGGATGGCAACACCGCAACAGGCGTATTTCGGTCAAATTTGAGTTGTGAATTGCCCTCTTTCTGTACAACTAACGATGCAACCTGTTCTGGCGCATGAATCTGGGCCGTAATTCCAGGGCTTCACGTAGCATCGTCCGAGCTCCGCAGCTCTATCCCGACCATTGTGAGCGTGCTAGATGTGAAATGGGCGTTGTGAGTCACGAAAGAGCCAAGCGATGGAAAACCAGGAGGCGGGCCAAGTTTGGGAGATGGGGAGTAAGCTGCTCCAATGCGTGAAGACTGATTTTCACTCTTCAAGTCGTCTTGGCGTTGTTCGGTATTTTCCCTATGCGTCAGCTGGTCTACCGTGAACAAGGTGTCCTTATGACACGAATAGCGACCATTAGGAGCCTTTGAAGAGCTGCGTCGTAGAAAACCAGGTAGTGAAAAACGTATGCAATGTGAAGCATGAATGGCATTAGTAGGGTGAGCGACGTCTCGTGTCATATGTTGGTGCGACGACTTTGGAAATGCCGACTTTCGTGCAGAAGGGAGGCGCGCTCGATGGTTGGGTTTTTCCCGAAAGACGCACGGTCGCCTCTCACTGAACTCATGTTCTATTTCGTCTTGTTCCAGTTGTCGATTCGCGCTGAGCTTTCGGATGCTTGAAGACTGCTTAGTAAATCGACGATAGAGTTCTGTTTTCTCAAGCTAGGTTGGTAATGAGTAAGTCTTGGTCATAGTTGTTAAACGAGTGATGATCCCTTCTTTGATCTTTAGCATGACTCGTCGTTTTCAAAGACGTGGTGGAGATAAAACCTAAATGCCTCACCGGAGATGTAGTCAGTGTAGTTGGTGACCATTTGCCGTTCCGACCAGGAATCAGCGGCGGCGTGGGTCCCGAATAGGTTGAACCAGTCCTGTACAAGTCCGTCATCCGCTGATCCGGTGTACTTGGGGATGTCAAGGTCAACTAATGGTGCTGTCATGATGCTGGTCATGGTGTAGAGATGGGATGCACTTGTGTGGTCAATGTTCGGTTACTAGGTTTTGCTGAGCTGTTCGATGATGATGGCCAGTAGATGAAGTGGCTGCGAGGTCTTCATCCTGTCGACTCGTGTGATGCTAGATGCGGGAGACGTGGCCTGGCTCATACGCCACATTTATTCCAAAGCATTACTTCTTCCTCGGCTTCTAACAACCATCGCTACCTTCCTACGTCACATGAAATAATCCCCCAGAGTATGTTGCAGTGTTCACAAGCAACAAAGAAGCAAACAAACAAATTCTTCCATGCATCGTTGGTGTGACTCCATAACGAGCTGTGCTGACTTGGGCACAGCGGAGTGATCTCTGCCGCCTCTCCCGGCCACGCAGTGGTGTACCAGTCCTTGACGAGTGGGGGCAAGGTTACCTAATTTGCTCCCGGGAAAATAATATATATATATATATATATATATATATATATATATATATATATATATATATATATATATATATATATAAGGAAAGAAGTGTGTAGTTAAGGGCTCGTTAAGGCCCCGCCGCGGTGGTATAGTGGCTAAGGTACTCGGCTGCTGACCCACAGGGCGCGGGTTCGAATCCCAGCTGCGGTGGCTACATTTCTGATGGAGGCGGAATTGTTGTAGGCCCGTGTGCTCAGATTTGGATGCACATTAAAGAACCCCAGGTGGTCTAAATTTCCGGAGCCCTCCACTACGGCGTCTCTCATAATCATACAGTGGTTTTGGGACGTTAAACCCCAGATATCAATCAATCAAGGGCTCGTTAAGGATAGTATAGGTGAAGTTATTAGACCGATTAGTAATGTAATTGTGAAGAAAGAAAAGTTGGTTAAAAGATGATTTACCGTGTGCAGGAACCGAACCTGTGACCTTCGAATAACGCATTCAATGCTCTACGACTTAGCTACCACGGCAGCCATCGCCCCAAGCACTTTATTGGGTATCTATGTCAACTTAAACGTGGGAGTTTCAGTCAGCGCCACCAGTAGCCATGGCGTCGAGTGTGGCACACTCATATATATATATATATATATATATATATATTATATATATATGCCAAGACCAACACCCCCAGCATCTGTGTGGATTTCTGTGGGAGCGCTTGAATCGAAATGACGCAGCATGGGTGGTGTTGCAAGCAGTTCACGGAGCTTCGCAAAGGCACTGTCGCAGGCTGGAGACCACGCAGATAGATTGCGGTTTTCCTGAAGTAGGTCTGTCAGAGGCGCCATGATCGAGGTGAAATCGCGGACGAAGCGGCGGAAGTATGAGCAAAGCCCAATGAAACTACGTAGCTGCTTGAGAGACGTGGGCCTCGGGAACTCGCGAACAGCACGTAGCTTAGCGGGGTCAGGAAGAACGCCATCCTTCGACACGACGTGTCCGAGAATGGTCAGCTTGCGTGCTCTAAAGTGACACTTCTTCAGGTTGAATTGGAGGCCTGCTGCAGAGAGGCAGCGTAGAACCTGTTCCAAACGACGAAGGTGCGTGGGAAAATCGGGCGAGAATACCACTACATCGTCTAAGTAGCACAAACACGTGTTTCATTTGAGGCCTCGTAGGATAGTGTCCATCATGCGCTCAAATGTTGCCAGCGCATTGCATAGGCCGAATAGGAACACGTTAAATTCGTATAAGCCGTCTGGTGTAACCAAGGCAGTTTTTGGCCTATCATCTAGATTAATGGGCACTTACCAGTACCCAGAGCGTAGATCAAGGGAGGAAAAGAACTCTGCGCCTTGTATAGAGTCGAGGGCGTCATCGATTCGAGGCAAAGGATAAAAATTCTTTCGTGTTATTTTGTTTGGGCGACGATAATCTACGCAAAAGCGTATCTTGCCATCCTTCTTTTTAACTAAAACAACCGGCGACGCCCAAGGACTGTTTGATAGTTGAACAACGCCTCACTTTAGCATGTCACCTACTTGTTCATCGATGACATGGCGTTCAGTCGGCGAAACACGGTATGGTTGCTGCCGTAGTGGTGGGTGACTACCTGTGTCGATCTGGTGGCATACGGTAGATGTTCGACCTAAAGTAGTGCTGTGACTGTCAAAAGATGGCCGAAACTTGTCAAGGAGGCTCAAAAGCTCACACCTCTGTTGTGGGTTTAGGCCTTCGTCGATGACACGGTTGAAAATGTCGGTAGTGGAAGGGTCCTTCACAGAACTACAGGAGAAGGCGCTGACTTCCGATGATCCATCAGGAACATCAAGTGTAGCGATGGTTTCGAATGATTCTATCGAACCGATACATTCGCCTCGAAGCAGCGTAATCGTGAATGGGAACGGATTCTCCACATGCACGTCGGTCGCACCACCTTGAAGAGTAAGGAGAGTGGTTGGGAGCGGTGATAAGTGGTGATGAAAGAAAGCAGCGGAAGGCGTGAAGAATACGGTAGCGTCGACGATGGAGGAACACGACACAGGTACGAAGACAGTAGCGCGTAGGGGGATCTGGGTGTCTTCACTAATGACCAACTTTGCGTAGGAAGGGTGATCGTGCGCTGGTAGCGCATCACCGAATGGGCAAAAGGCGACTTCGGCACGGGCGCACTCAGTGACGGCTTGGTGATGGTAGAGAAAATCCCAACCTAAAATGATATCACAGACAGTATCTCTTGCACCATTAGGCTTTACGCCGACGATTGCATTGTTTACAAAGAAATTAACAGTCATTCAGATCACCTTGCACAAAGCGATTCTTTACAACATTTTTCCAACTGGTGCGACATGTGGCAAATGTCGATTAACCCCAAAAACAGTGTGCATGACGATAACCCGAAAAAAAGAAGCTATCCAGTATGACTACAGCATTAAAGGCACCAGGCTTGAAAAAGTGAATGCGCACAAATATTTAGGCGTCACGATAACGTCAAGCCTCAGATGGGATGCGCACATTTCTAACATTACTTCGGTTGCTCTGCGCAAGCTCTTTTATCTTCGCAGGTGCCTTCGGTTGGCCCCTCACTCAACCAAGCTTTTAGCCTATACTACTTACGTAAGACCGGTATTAGAATATACTAACACAATATGGTTTCCTTATACAGTCACTAACATTCAAAAGCTAGAAAATGTACAGCGGAAGGCAGCAAGATTCATCTGCAACAAATATAAGCGCACTGATTCTCCTACAAATATGTTAGCAAGCTCTGGCCTCCAAAAACTTGCGATCCGAGCAAACCAAGCGCGCCTTAAATTTCTTTTTCAGCTACTTCACAACCATTATAAAATTGACCCATCATTGTACATCCGTCCGTCAGACTCCCGCGTTATTAGGCACAAACATTCATACACACTGAAAGAGTACTCTTACCGCCATGACACGTTCAAGCACTCCTTTTTTCCACTTGCCATAAGGGAATGGAACTGTTTCGATACCTCCATAACTAGTGCGAAATCACTATCCGACTTTGCACTAAACTTAGAAAATATGTTCTCTTAATGCGGCAATACTCGCATTACCAGAAGCATTGTGCCACCAGTGAAAGCGTATTAGTGGAGTGTACAAGTGTTCACTGGAGTGTTTGGAAGTTTGCTATTTGTTTGCCTGTGTACCACTGCATTTCTTGCACAATTTCTCTTCTTTTTGGTGATGGTTTCTTTGACTTTGCAGGTGTAAACGATTTGTATATTTTTCGCTCCTATACTTTGTGATGACTGTCATTTCACTACATTCCTGTTTCTGTTTTCTGCGCTGTTAATGTACCACCTGCATGTACAATCTGTACGCCCACCTGCTATGGTCTCGGAATAAGACTTGCAATATTGAAAATAAATAAATATCATGAGAACAGTGCCGGAATACTATGAACTGCACTGTGTAGGGCACTCCTTGCATTACAAGTCGGCAGTACACGCGGCCACAGGCTGCACAGGCCGTGCAGTGGCAGTATGAAGACATGAACCCAAGTAAGGCGTTGTCACTTTTCGAATTGAACGGCAAACTTTTTCGGCGATGAGAGAAATTGCAGCACCAGTATCAATAAGGGAAAGTACGGGTACACCTTCAAGAATGGCTATAAGTACATTCGGCGGCGAACGAAGAGGGCTTGTGCTTTGCGACGAGGACACAGTTCTTGCCCCGGGAACTGCGTCATTTAGTTTTCCGCGTCGATTGTAGGGGGGCGTCGGAGCATCGGGGAGGGTGAGCGTCGACGTGGCGAAGGAGATCGGCGATCAGGAGCTGGTCGGTGGCTTGGTCGAGGAGCGTACAATTCGGGGTCTGGAGTGTAGGGAGTGTACGTGTAATTGTTCTGATATGGACGTGGGTTTTAGCGTGAGTGGAGTGCGCGGTGGCGGCACAGACGTGCGACGTGTCTAAGTAGACCACACGAAAAGCAGATCGGTCAGTTGTCGGCAGTGCGCCATGGATTAGAGACTCGGCAAACTGGAGGTCATGGCGGCTGGGCGGCATAAACAGGAGCAGGCAGTGGAGGTGGCGCAGTGCGTTCCGGTAGGCTGGAGATGAGTGACAGATGGCGGGCAACATCTTCGCGCACAAAATATTTGATCTGTGAGAGGAGGACGGGGTCTTGCGAGGGAGTTAAGCCAGGCATCGATTCCTGATGTGGGACAGCACGGCGGGTGACGAGACGTTGCGGCGGAGCTCATCATAGCTTTGGCAGAGCTTGGTAACTTGGGCGATGGTAGCAGGGCTTTTTGAAATGAGCATCTGGAAGGCGCCCTTGTCGATACCCTTAAGAATATGCTTGAAGCGGTCCACCTCTGTCATGTTCGCATCGACAAGTTTGCACAAGTCAATGACGTCTTCTATGTAACTTGTGAAATTCTCACCAGGCAGTTGAGATCTCGACTGAATCGGCTGCTGATCCGCAGGTGGCGGAATCGAATCCCGGCTGCGGCGGCTGCATTTCCGATAGAGGCGGAAATGTAGGCCCATGCGCTCAGATTTGGGTGCACGTTAAAGAACCCCAGGTGGTCGAAATTTCCGGAGCCCTCCACTACGGCGTCTCTCATAATCATATGGCGGTTTTGGGACGTTAAACCCCACATATCAATCAAGATCTCGACTGAAGGCACTACTCCGCACGAAGTTTACGGACAGAAGGACGACCGAATACTTCGGTGAACTTTACCTTGAATGCTGTCTAGGTGGGAAGGTCGGTCTCATGGTTCCGATGCCACAAGTGGGCAATGCCACTGAGGTAAATGCCGACGGTGGCCAGTCTCGTATATTCATCCCATTTGTTCAAGACACCCACGAGTTCGGAAGTAGCCAGCCAGTCGTCGACGTCGTGATTGTCAGTGCCGCTGAATATGGGAGGATCCCGCTGACGGACCGCGTTGGAGCACACGAAGGTTTGGGGAGCCATATGCGGAGGGCTTGTGGCAGATGCAGTGGTCATGATGGCAGGTCGAGTCCAGCTTCGCAACTCCAGGATTGCAAGGAGACCCGGCACCTCCACCAATTATAACAAAGAACTCAGACAGTCAAAACTGTTATTCGAAACAAGGTAGGAGCGTAGGCCTAGCCAGCGAAATCAGCGACAACGTCCGGACCGAGCGTCTCATGCTCGATCCGGACTCATCCCCTGATATAGCTCATCCCCTGATGAAGGGAGGACCCCTCCCGAAACTGTTGGGAAATAAATATATTTATCCTTGTTGACAACGCTCCCGTTGTGCCATATCCCATACCTTCACGAAGACTAACTGGCCCAATGAATTATTACTCCCCCTATATATATATATATATATATATATATATATATATATATATATATATATATATATATATATATATATATATATATATATATATATATATATATATATATATATATATATGTGTGTGTGTGTGTGTGTGTGTGTGTGTGTGTGTGTGTGTGTGTGTGTGTGTGTGTGTGTGTGTGTGTGAGGTACGGTGGGGGCGGGGGCCCCAACACGGGCTTAACTATTATCTTTCTAAATGTGGCATAATATATCCATCTTGTCACCATCGATATACATAGGCACTTGTGTGTGTGATATGGTTATGACTGCATGAAAAAAATGCAAGCAAGACAGTTTTCTACTACAAAGTATGGGGTATGTGAAGAAACATGCAACTGGACAGTGCTGGAATATACTAGCGTTCTCACGTCTATATATGATGGTAGCAGATGTACACGGAGAATTCGTGGGTTGCGCGATCATCTCCGAGCAAGTGCTCTTTACCTCACATCACTTTGTGGATATGGCAGCGATTTTTATGCATCAAATCACAACTCTCTCGATTGATACAATTAGTTCGCACTTGCCGAGAAAGAGGGGGGAATAAGCAGTGCTGCAACTGTGCGCTTCTTTAAGTCTTAGTGCAAAAAACCACGCCCTTTAACTATCTCCCTGGTTCGTGATCTCAAGTTTAAGGGAAAGAATATTAGCTAAGCTTCCCACTGTTAGATTCTATTGTTTTATTCGTCGCCACTTTGAAAGCTGCTGCCACCGTTGCGAAGTACCATAAGCAAAAGTGATCACTGATTTGGTTGATCTTTTTTTTTCTTTCAGTACAGCAAAACCAAACATTGAAAAGCATTCATCACACTCATAGGCTGACAGCAGCTTCGACAGAGCAGTGGTGATGCTATTCCTTTTCTACGGAAGGAAAGTATTTTCGTGAAGCAGCAAGTGCTTTCATTACTCCAAAAAAACTTTGCTCATTCCCATCTGCAGCTGCGTCAGCCAGCCAGGCACATCAGAATAAAAGAATGAGCCAGTGATGTAATCTTATAGGGCCCTGTTCAGAGCTAGCCTGCTCTGCAATGCTACAGCACAAAGCACGAAAGCGTTGAACAGTGGTTCACACTGCAAAGAGTCAACTAGAAAAATTTTCACAGCATAATTCTTAGATATATTTTATTATATGTAACTTTTTCTCGTAATATATTGATCCCCTCGTAACATTATAACTTGGTGATTACTGTGGTCACAGAAAACATCGCCGTTTCCCCGTCGTGCAGCCAAAATTGACCACTGTCATAAGTGGTGGGGGGGGACCTCGGCCCCCCTACCTCTTCTTGGTGGAGGGGGTAGCGCCCCCCTTGTCCACCCCCGGCTGATACTCCTATTCGGCCAGGCAAAATCTGTCTGGTCGGCCTCTCTGACCACGGATAATTTACCCAATGATCTTTTCTCGCGCAGTAGTCTGAGCAACATTATGGTGGCTCCCATTCCAGTAAATGGGGATCCTATCAGCATTAAAAGCCAAAAAAGCATCCGAGTGTATCTATGGAAAGTGACCTAACACTTCCAACTGATCAACGAAGTGCGACAGTTTGGTCGTGGAGGTATTCTGTGTTCTTCCCCCGATCAGGCCTTGCGTTTCAGATCTGCGTAAATGCACATTGTTCGCCTCTTTCCTGGTGAGCTCTTTCGTTCCTTCTCACTTGACCTGTGTGAAAGGTTTAGTTCGTTCGTTGGGTGGGCTCAAGCCCATCTCTGCCTGAAATTTTATAGATCTTTTCTGTAGCAGGCGTGATAGCAGTGTTTTATAGCTTACTGTTATGCCGGGAGCGACATTCCAGGGTGGCTTAAAATTACAATGATGGTGCGGTCTGCTGGGCCCGCGGACCTAAAAACACGTTCAACCTGACTACCCCGAGGGACCTTTGCAGCCTATGCTTCCGCCTCCTCCTTTGGGTGATGCACCGAACAATCGGCCTCGCATCTGAACTTGTGCCAAGAGCACGCTTTCTACATTTATGGGCCAGCGACCGCGCCTTGGTGCATTGTGTTCGGGGCCTGCAAGGAGCTAGCTGAGCCAGTGGTGCCATATTGCTCTTCCCTGTGCCACTGGGTGTGCGTGTCCTTGCAGTTCTCTAGAAACTGGTTTGGCGCACTAGTCTGCACCGGGTCGGAGTGGAGGAGGACAATCCTATTGGAGGGACTTGAACTGACTTGTCTTCCCTCGCAGTAAATCTTGGGAAGGCAGTGTATAAAAACGCGAGCGCAGAGACGCTCGGGTGTGCTTTATCTGTTCCATGCTGTTCTACGTTACTCTCAATATGTTAATACTAAACATAAACGTTTTCTTCTCATCTACGCCGGCTCCTCGACTCGTCTTCTCCTGACACTCGTATGGCTCCAGCCGGGACCACGCTACCCAAGGTCGTCACAGTCACGGACGTGGCGGCATGTCCCGACAACTCCTTCCTAACAGTGGTGGCAGCGGTGGGGTCGGCCAGCGTCAGCTACCCTGGTGTGGTGAGAGCTTGAAGTTTACCTCTGATAGCGCCAGACCTAGCTAGCGGTTTTTGTTGATAGGTTTTGGTGTGGTAACTTTGTGGGTCGGCCAGGAAACAAATGATTCGACCACATTGTTTCAATAGAAGGTAAACGAGGCGTAGTGACAATCTCGTAGGGCCAGACCTAGCTAGCGCTCTTTGTTAGTAGGTTTCGGCATTGTAACTTTGTGCGTCGGCCAATAATTGAATGATTCGACCGCATTGTTTCAATAGAGCGTAAACAAGGCGGAGTGGAGTAATAATATGGAAAAGTTCAAAGTACTGGACCTTCTCGAAATTTGCAAGGAGTTAGGGCTTGCGGTTGGCTCTGCTAAGCGGAAACAGCAAATCATCGCGTTGATGGAGGAAGAGAAAGTGACTCTCGAGGAAACCGAGGAAGCTCTTGAGCAAATTAGAGATAGAAGAAAAAGAGAGGAGAAAGCTCAGGAGGATATTCGAGCTGAAAAGCAAAAAGAGGCAGAAGAAGCCGAAAGGATACGTATACACGAGGCTACGATGAGGCCTTGTCTGAGAGGATAGAAAGGGTGAATAATCGCATTCGGGAACTGCATCATGATCGTCGTCCGTCGTGTATATGTGAAGTATGTGTAGAGCCCAAAAGGTGCGATATAGTGGCGGTGAGTACGGTGCAGTGTGAAGTCACCGAGAAAGCCGCTGTTTGCGAGGTACCAACCAAGAAAGGTATGCGTCTCTATGAGTGCGACATGCAAAGTGACCCTTCAGTGGAGAGAAAGGGGCAACAGGTCGTTGTTAAGGAAATTGCGCCTCGGGAAAGTACGCGACTCTCGAATGGTGCGAAGGTAGTGCATGTAGAGAGCGGGATGGCAGCTGGTATTCAAACTGTAGCAAGTCCAAAAGGTGTTCCATGTGAGACCGAGGCTGGTTGCAGTCATCCTGGTGGGGTCATTGAACAGAAGGATGAGCTGGAGACCCCACTCGAGCCTCAGCAAGGGAATGATCTTTCGGATGTTGAAAGAGAGGACAACGAAGGTAGTCCTAAATGTAGCGAAGACATAACGCTACTGAAACCTGACAGCACTGCCAGCGAGGGTGAGCTACCGTTGAAAGTATTTCCTACAGATAGCGTGGGAAATGCCTCAGAGGGTAAAAAGGTACATTGCGAGGCTTTCGTAGGTGTACAAACAGGCACAAGTTCGGTGGAGGATTGTTTCGAGGAAAAGTCTAATCCCAGCAGCGTGGACAGAGCTTAATTGTGAGGTGTTAGAGACATGCCCCGTGCAGCGGCACGCAAGCGATTGGCCCGACGATAAAAACTACCCGGAAATTGAGAAGAACGCGAATTTTCAAGAGTTCAGATCTGTGGAGGGCCCAGAGTCTGGTTTTTTGAGGGGTAGCGCAGATAAATTAGCCCATCAGAGCAATGCAGCGGGGAAACCGAATGGCAAAGGCTGCAGAAAGAGTGGTGCACATGCACACCTGAACTGTAGGGCTGCCGATGACACAACCAGGGAAGTTTGTAATAACGAAAGAAAGGTTGTACGGAAGCGTCACCGCAAAAGAAGGAAGTGGGGACGTGCGGCACCATAAAAGGTGGAGGCAGAGGGCACGCCGCAGCGGAAACGGAAGGGTTGGCGATCGTGCAATTCTACAAACCGTACTTTGAGGCGTAGGGTGGGGCGAAATTGGTGAGAGAGAAGTAGCGGAAAGGGATGCGCGTCCCGAAGAAGGAAGGCGCGGTCAAAACGAACAGGTTTGCATCGACAACTATGTCGACAGGTTCCTAAAAGAAACACTACTGGTCCTAAATTCAGGGTGGAACCAAACACCAAAGGACGATGGCGAATATTTCCACCGCACTTCAGGAATATTCGGTGTCATGAAGAAAGGCGGCCAGAATCAGGAATGAGGCGAGATAGCAAAGTTGGGCTAGGAGCTCGCGCTCATTGTTTCCTGTGGCGATCGCGAAAGCGGCAGCGAACACGACCGCCACGTGGAAGACTAAAAGCGTGAAGGTCAGCTGCAAGCTTTTCAAAGAGTGCAACCTGCGGAGTTCTGGAAGGTAATTATTTGAACATTCTTCAACTTTTGATCCTTTGAAGTAAAGTTTTCGTTTGTCAGTAAAGTTAAACAAAAACTGGTTTCAAAGGGTTCGTGCCGAACGCGGTATATTGTTGTTTTTGTAAACATTTACAAACAAACGCGCATTTGGAAAATTTTTAGATGGGACGGAAGCGTACGTTTGGTCGGGAGATGTAACAGCGCTCTATAAGTGCGAATAGAGCTAAATGACCTGAAAAAACCCAGCGCGTTCTTTATTCAAGTGGCTAGCATGATAATGTAACCTTAACCAAACAAGACTATTACGCAAGGTTTAGTTCCGGCCATTTGGATTTGATAGAGTGCTTGTGTATCATGCACAGTGTGTTACCACTCAGCGAAGAGTGTTCGGGAGTATTAGTGAAACCTGAGAGTTTCCGTTGGCTTCCTTGATTGTTCACGTCTCTTCCCCGAGTAGCTATAGCGCAATTGTAATTCTTGTATCCCCTCGACGTTGTTGTTGTAGAAACAACCGAAATTAAGGTGTGTTTTAGGCTTGTCGCCATGAGATACCCACTTCTCCCGTTGAATTTAAGTGCTGAAACAAATAATCAGGTTTTTTTTTGTCTAGTTTGGTATTACGTCTGTTTGGCATTGCGAGGGGTGTGCTGAAGGCGCTTGCAGCGTTTGGTGTGGTTTGACAATGGTTGTTCGTCGAGTTCGTCGTATCCACAGGAAGCTTAAGTCCGTGCAAGAGGCCTGATCGCGGGGAATGCCTGCGGAGATGATGGCGGTCCGGAGGGCTTCGAACGTGAATAAGGAAGATGCCAGGTGTCCGACCGCATCAATTCAGCCGAGCCACGTGTGGGAGCTCGTCCTCGTGATGCATCGTTTGGTGGTGGGGGTGCTGTTATGCTGGGAGCGACATTCCAGGGCGGATTAAGATTACAATGGTGGTGTGGTGAGTCTGCTGGGCCCGCGGACCTAAAAACCCTTTCCACCTGACTACCCAGAGGGACCTTTGCAGCCTATGCTTCCACCTCCTCCTTTGGGTGGTGCACCGAACTATGGGCCTCGCATCTGGACTTGTGCCAAGAGCACGTTCTCTACATTCCAGGGCCAGTGACCGCGCCTTAGTGCATTATGTTCGGGGCCTGCAAGGAGCTAGCTGAGCCAGTGGTGCCGTACTGCTCTTCCCTGTGCCACCGGGTGTGCGTGTCCTTGCAATTTTCTAGAAACTGGTTTGGCGCACTAGTCTGCACCGGGTCGGAGTGGAGGAGGACAATCCTATTGGAGGGACCTGAACTGACTTGTCTTCCCTCGCAGTGAATCCGGTGAAGGCAGTGTATAGAAACGCGAGCGCAGAGACGCTCTGGTGTGCTTCATCTGTTCCATGCTGTTCTACGCTACTCTCAACATGTAGATATTGTATATAAACGTTTTCTTCTCATCTACGCCGGCTCCTCGACTCGTCTTCTCCCGGCACTCGGATGGCTTCAGCCGGGGGCACGCTACCTTAGGTCGTCACAGTCACGGACGTGGCGGCATGTCCCGACACCTCCTTCCTAACAGTGCTTATGTTGTAGAAAACAAAGCCTCCAGCTGCGTGAAAAAAGGTAGTTTATTTGCAATAAACCACCGCCTGACTCCGTGGTTGCTGTTGCAGCCCGTGAATCCGCAGGTCAGTTCTTCGTCTCCTTTGTCTTCGATCTTTTTTCAACAAACTGCCCCGTGCGCAGAATTTCTCAAAAAGTTCAATTCCAGCGGGTACAGATGCTGAAAGGTCCGGTCATTTCACGATAGCTTTGTCCGGTAGTCTGTGAAACTTCATTAATTTGAAGAATCTATATTTTCATGGGCTCGCTTGACCGATGTAAACTAGGCGCTAACTTTTGGCTTAACGTTATTCTCACTTCCGAAAGGCATCCGCTAAATCAGTGTTCCCAGGAAAGGAATGCCGGCTTTCATTTTTTTGGCATTGAAGGTTCCCTTCGAAGCACTCTTCTGCTTGCGCTTGGAGGCCTGGTGTAGTAGCCAAGCTGTGACACGGTCGGTTGAGTTGTGCGGTCATTGAAGGTCATCGGAAGCAAACCATTTGTGTCCTGAACCCCATGCTCCTTTTGTGAAATAGTCACGTAGGTTCTGCTTGCAAGGGCTCATATTTACTGTGGAAGAATCCAATTCACCAAGAGTGTCTTTTAGGCCTGAAGTCGCTTCTGTCGTGAATGTTTGCTGCCGTTTATTTTTTGTGTTTTGCTTCAAGAATTCCGGAGAACTTTTCTGACTTCTTGAAAATACGTCGGTGTCAGCATGCCACAATATTGCCAAGGCTTTCGGTTCTTCTTTCTCTTTTTCAAGATGCAACTTCGAAGGTTGCATAGACTGCATGCCGATAACTTGTGAATGATTCGAAGCCAACCTCTTCATCTTCATGGAAGCACATGGTGTCTCGTTGACTTATGACCGCAGACTGGAAGTGTCTTCGACTGAAATGCCTTCTGGGTTTTCGTAGTGGGTCCTTTTACGTTCTTTGCAGTTCATTCCGATGATTTGTAAGTTGCCGTAGTTATCTATTGTAAATTTACAGCCTGTCACTGCCTTAGCAGAGGAGGAGGCTACTGGCCCATGTAGAGTCCAGCCTAAACTAGTGTCGACGGTCTTGAGTCCGTTGTCCGAATTTCGCGTATTGCCTGTGACAAGTGACCAATAATAGTCACTACTGATCAAGACATCCATTGCGTTTGGGCTTACGGCTTGATCAACACGAGAGAAGTAATATCCTTGCTTTTCAAGCTTGTCAATGAAGGCCTGATGCGGTCGTGGGACAGACTGGTGACAGATGTTTGTCGTGACGAGGGCTTCCATTGATAGTGGACTCTTACTACGCTGAGAAGTTAAAATGACGAGCGCACGCTGGAAAGTCTTCTAATCATGTTGTCTTCAGAAATATGCCATCGTTGGGTTCACGTGATTCAGTACGTGACAATTTAAGTTTTGAGCCAAGTGCTCAGCAATGAAACTGCGCTGGCTGCCTACATCGATTAAAACTCGAACTAGGCATTTGTTTCCTCGTTTGGTGGCCCAAGCTGTAGCTGTCAGAATGAACACACACCATTTCGAGCTGCCAGTTCCAATCAATTCTAGCTGCATCAGAGCTGTTGATGTTTGTGGAGTGTTAATCGAATTCAGCTACCGAGGATCCCACAATGTTTCGGCACGGCGCCGATTGCACTTTGTACATGTGACGTTCCTTCTGCAATATTTTGCCAAATGATGTGAAAATATACGTCGGAAACATCGTCCCACACTGAGTAGTCATTTTTTTCCTCGAGAGAAATCGGACACTCACACTGTTCTGTATTATGGGTGTTTGCCTCAGAAAAAAAGCAGGTGTTCTTGCTTGGAACTGGTTTCACCGATATGGTTAATGACTCGGTTGTGAACCGTTGACGTCGCGAAGAAGCTGTCATGCTAGTGCGTAAATCTGTACCTTGGCACTTCGACATGTGCTCTTTTGCAGGCACGTGCAGGACAACAGTTCGTTCGTGATACTCTGCTTTTGTCTGAATAAAAAATAGCAAAAATACAATGCTTGCCGTCTATTCTTGGGTGGGCCGTCCTCGGGGCTCTTTGCATTGGCGTGCGATGGCCTTGTTGAAGTTGAGGACAATATTGAGGGGAAGCGACTTCAATAGGATGGGGTAGAGCATCGCGGAATAGCCGTCCTCCGATACTCCGAGAGTATTGAAGGCACGAGTCTGGGTTTGCACTGCGTCATAAAGGCATCGAAGTCCTCGAAGATCGTTGGAGGATTGCACCGGTCACATGTCGATGAGTCGCTGCATGTGAGCCTGAATGATGACATCGCTCTTAAAATGTGCAGGGCTTCACAATAGCTGCTTGTCGTTGCTGTAAGTCCCATGAGAGCCGATGCCGCGTCACCAGTCAGAACCGAACCGTAGATATGCGAACCGGTCTACGTCGGTGAGCGCACCAATGTTGTGGATCAGTTGATTAAACTGCTCCCAAAAAGGCATCTACGATGATGTTTCACCATCGAACTTCTAAAGAAAGCCCGTTGTAAATAAAGCCCGTGAAATGTGAAAAGAAGCCGTGTAACGGACCGAGAGCACACTGTTATATTGCTGCTATAGGCTTTCTCTACAACGCGGAAAAAATAGCAGCGCTAGGCGTATCGTACTGGAAATAATTGAGTCGGTGGTTTCTGAAAGTGCTCTACATGTCAGTGTTCATATTTTGGGTTTTCAGCCCAAAATAAAAAATTGGAAATTAAGAATTCTTATTTATTTAGTATGGGGAGAAATCAAAAATACCCTGAGTACCTACAGGCTAGTGCGTGTAGTACCTGTTTGGTTCAGTTCACCACTGAAGTGTCTTTGATTTTCAAATTCTTGGCTCAAGTTATGTTGGACACCCTGTATACATATCTGCAACGCCTTCTAGGGGCCAGCCAACTGATTTCGAAACAAGAACTGAAACCGAAAGCATGACACCACATCACTCCCCCCTAGAATAAAATGAACATGGGCGGGCTCACACATCCTTATACAAATAATTTAGAACGCCAATTGTAAGTAGTAAGTTGTGCTACCTTATACAATATTTAGAGAAGCGGCGCTATAAAAAATATGGATAATGACAAACACGAACTGTTGTATCGACACAACCTGAACACCCCCCCCTAATTTTGTTGTAACGAATGGAAGTACAGGGAACCACTCTGGGAATGTAACAGAACATAGCAATGTACACAGCGCACCAAGGTTGTAGGTACTTTTATAACCAAAAGACAATAAAGGATTCATGATATATCAGCGTAGCAAGGTGTATAATTGAAACGTTATACGATAACTAAATGTGCAGCATACACACACAAAGCACTATGCAGTATGGCACACTGACTCCACCTGTGAGTGAAGAGAGAGGAGCCTAAGAATTTAAAACACAAAGTGTCCTTAAACCTGAACGGTTTTTCCCGCACGTTTAGAGTGCCGAAGTACATTGTGCTCGACATTGCTCCCTTGCGCCGTGGCGAGTTCCGATTGCGAAGATGAGCCTACCAGCTCACTTACACGCTGCTCAGCCACAGCTGAGGGCATCGAGGAATAGCTTGATTATGGCGACACACGTAAGCGTCCCCCAGTTGTAACTGGGTACGGGGCAAGCTGACGCAGTAGCAGTGTGGTGGCTGGACACTACAGCCGGACTTGAACTCGGTGCCAATACGGAGCTCTGGGGCTCAGGTAAAGGAATGCCAGACGAAATAGAATTATTGGGGCTGGGAACCACAGCTCAGCATTGAACTCGTGCCTAAATACCATATCCCCGAGGGAATGATGGTGATGCGGCTGGGAAAGGGATAGCAACCAAGCGTGGAACCGAGGCAGGGTACTGCGAGCGAGACTGCAACGGTGTTGAAGTGGGTCCAGGGGTCGGTGTTTCTCGTTGTGAATGAACAACGACAAGTTTAGAAGCATTCTAAACTGACCCATAGCTGAGCTTGTATGCTAGGGAACCCATCGAAGACACAATAGTAAACAGACCTCTATACTTTTCCTTCTTTCCCGGAATACGAACCGTCACTCTGTAGCCAACCTCAATAGCTGGAGGTTTCGCATCTCATTTCTCGTCAGCATAGTTATTCACATAATTCAGCCTATTAAAGACACGTGCCCTTGCAGTATTGTCAGGAAATGACAAAAAATGGCAAGCAACAGCAAATAAATGATGTCAATCAATGTACGAAGTTGACGCTGGTGGAACATAATAGCCGGCGACAACGTGGTGGTCACTTGAGCTGAAAAGTGGTAACTACACAAGAACTCAGCAATTAACTTCTTGATAACATGATGTTCGAGTTGAGCCAACTGAATTTACTATATCAGGACCTTGTTGAACCGCTCAACCTTTTCATTTGCTTGGGGGTGATAATGGGATAAATAGAAGTGTTGAATGACTCGTTCGGCAATAAAACGTTTAAACTACAATGATTTGAGCACTGAGGACCGTTGTCCGTTACCAAGTATGTCGGAAAACATTCATGACAGAAAATGGAAGTTAAGAAGGTCGTAACTGCATCCCATGTATTATCTCGAGTGAAAGCAATCTCGGCCCATTTGGAGTGGCAGTCAACTGCTGTGATTGCGAAGCGACAATCAGGTGAAACATTGGAGAGAGGACCAATAATTTACATCCCTAATTTCACCCATGGTTTCTCTGGAAGAGAAACTGGGCCCCTCAAAGGTTATCTTGCATATTTTGCAAACTCACTTGAATCCTGTACACAGACTTCACAATGCAACATTTATTATCGAACTACAAATACTGCGTGTCACAAGAGACCGGGCGTCAGAACGACATATTATCAGAATGACTTTGTTGCCGAAAGCCCGCCTCCCATAACGAAAGATACACAAGCAACTGGGCATGTTCCCTTGAAACCATGTAGGGGTCTCATAGAAAGTTCAAAAAGATTTCACGCGCCTAATTCCTCAGTGTTGAGAGCATTGTACCCACTACACAGAAACAACCACCCACGAAAGCTTCACTGGCACCAGCCACTTTCAGATTCATTGATTACATTGTACTGACGACGATTTCCACTTCTCGGATAACTTCATACCATGAAAAGTAAGAACTAACAGCACAAATACGCATTATGAACAGGATCCATATCGCGTTCAACTTTTAAAGGCGAAGAAAGGCGTCCCTAACTTTTGTTTCGGTTTGTCAGAGACTAGTTCATAACCGTAAAAAAGTTGAGCTGCATTTTTTATAATAAACATATGTAACACTTTTTCGTCACGGCGCAGTCGCAACGTCCCCGTCATTGACTCGTGAACTCGTGGCGGGTGGGGCCGGGAAAGCGGCTGCTCACTCGGGCGGTGGATCACACTCTAGATGGTTTATTGCAAGAACACTAGCAGAGCGTCCAAACAAACGTATATGTAGCTACATTTCAAGAAAATGTGACGAAAATTCGGCTGTTGGTATATTTAGCGCGAACTTAGATTCACCCTATTCCTATCAAATGCCTGATTTCGGACCCGTGATAAGACCCAACCAATTATGGTCGATACGCCACTGCAGTTTTGAGCCGCAAAAGAAGGCGAAAAAGAACAACAATCGGTCCATGGGTCGTTCATGTGGCTAATATTCTACAATTATGTTTCTTGTATTAACCATTCCTAGCTCCTACTATTGCGAAGAAACACAGAAAAAAATCACCCAACAATCAGCTGACGGAGTAAGAGCCATGAGAAGAGGAGAAGAATAGCAAATATAGCCAAAGAGAGGATCAAGCAAGCAAGCAAAACTACCGACTTCGAAGGCAGACCCCCGTTCCGGCCAGGGTGTCACTCCAACATCAGCGCTCTGCTGTATCTGGGGCATTTCCAGGGCTATCTGGCAGCACAGACACGGCACCTCGAGAGCTTCAGAAACACCCGCGAAACCATTGTAGTGTCGACAACAGTTGCGGGGGCGAGGCACTTCGCGGCTGCCTGGACATGCAAACGGTTTGAACACCTGGGGCTTATGCCTTGTTCTCCCTAAAACAGCTTACAACTGCGTTTCATAATCGAGAGTTTCTTCTCTTTCGTGCAAGTTTTGTATGTTGATCATTCAAACGTTTTAAGAATTTATGAGCCACCACTCTAGCAGTCGGAGACAGTATACATATCCTCTCCAGAGTAATTTTTGGTGTTAGATGGCCACGGTTTTACACCCCACAAAGTATATTTGTACAACGTTTACTGGACGCGCTTAATGTACGTATCAGCGAGATAAGGCCGACTAGCAATTATTCCCCCCATGTGGATGACATTTTCTCTAATAATGCAAAGTTACTCCCTCATCACACTCTAGATGGTTTATGGCAAGAACACTTGCAGAGCATCAACGCAAGTTTAATTATTGCTACAGATGCGTCACAGTGCGACGAAACGTCAGTTGTTGGTATATCCAGCCCTAAATTAGATTGGCCGTATTCGCTCCGACTATGTGATTTCATACCCGTTTTTGTGGCTGAGTTTCTGGCAGTTGTACTCGCCTTAGGAAAGTTAAACGCGGAAATTTCATTGTCTGTTATAATTACAGTTTCTCTGTATATTCGCGCTGCACTTTCTGTTGGTGCTGAATCGCACATAATACAGGCGTTTTCTGCAATAATACTCCTCCATTTGAGAAAATTCAGATTATTCGGAGTGCCAGGTCATAAAGGGTTGCTCTTAAACGAAATGGTCTATTCTTAAGTGAAGTCAGCAATAAGTTGGCCATTTTTACTGTGTTTTCCCCCATCCGCTTATGTAACGGCTGTGCGATTTCACAGGCATACCATTAAGGAAAGCTCCGCAGGAACATCACTCACAAAGCCGACAGAATATCGGCCCCTATTATATCCCTGGCACTGATCTTCTTGTGACACACGTAAAGGAGAAGTCGCAATTACAAGGCTCTGCTGTAGGGTGCCGAAACTAAATTTCTACCAACACAGCTGTGGTCGGGCTCTTTCTTTAATGTGCGCTTTCTGTGGCGAGCCTGAAATTATAGATCATTACTTTTTGACATGTAGGCGATTTTCTACAGCTCGTAAATCCAAGTTAGAAAATCCTTTACGTGCGATTGGAATGAATTTATCCGTGCCCGTGATTCTGTCCTTTAGAGTCTCTATTTCTGGATTTGCCAGTGCAAAAGTTTTCCAGGCAGTGTGAAATCATCTGAATGAAACGAAAAGACTAACAAACTAATATTATTCTTCTGTGTTGACACACGCATAACTTCTTTTTTTCTGAGTTAAGTTTTGATCTAGGTTATTTTTATTACTTTTACAAAAATATTATAGTAGGTACGATCAGTGATCATCAAAATTTCATTCTGAAAATGTAACTTTCTCATTTTAGAAGTTCCTCTAATATTAAAATGAATATACTTTATAAGACCATACAATTATTGGCTGATCACCCACAGGGGGTATGAGCCACAAGTGAAGGTAAACAAGAACAACACTTCGCAGTGCAGCAGCAGCTGAATTGCGTGACCTGTCACGTGCTTGTTCCATTCGATCAACTAAGCTGTTGCTTCTTTTTTCAGGTGTCGACGAAGGCATGTGAAGGAATCGGTGCACTTTCGTTCGACGCAGCAGGAAAGCAAGTTCGATGGCAAGGGAGACCAGCCGATTTCGCTCAGCAGCCTGCTCAAGGTCGATCGGCAGGATCTCTGTTAGCTAAGATTTGGTTTGCTTTTGAATTCTCGTGTTCCTTGTTAGTTTCTCTGCACTGATACGTTGTTGCAGCCATTTGGAGGTCAGGAGAGTCAGGATATTCTGATGTGTTTCTCATCACCTGGTCCAGGGCACTCCACTTCGCTGGCCTCGCAAACCGGTCCAGTATTGGCCGCTTGATACCTTGCGACGCACTGGAGACAACTACGTCCCTCTGGCTCTGGTTCCTACAAATGAGGGCTCCATTCCAATGAAGTATCCGAAGGTGATACAAGTGGAGCTTCAGAAAGCCTCGTCGCTCTTCCAGAAGATCAGTGAGGTCCGCCAGTTCTGCCGAGGGGGTATCCTGTGCCGCTCTACAGACCAGGATTGCGTCCGAGAGCTTTTGAATTGCTATGAATTTTCTGCACAGCCGGTGAGCCCGTTCATTCCAACTCATCTTGCATGTACGAAGGGCATAGTCAGTGGGATGGATACGAGTCTGGCATCTAAGAAATTCTCGCCTTATTTGCTGTAGCTGGGGCAGTTTCAGTCTATCGATGCACCCGAATGACTGATAAAACAAAGTTACCTACTGAATCGGTTATAGTAACTTTTGCAGGAAGAGTCAGACCAACAGATATTAAGGCATGGCCACTAATCTACAAAGTAGAGTTTCTTTCTCCGAAACCTATGCAGTGCTCGGAATGTTAGCGATTTGGCCACAGCACGAAACACAGGCTAAATGTACTCTGTGCAGAAAGAATCATGACAGCCGCGATTGCAAATCTGATGACCAGAAGTGCTGCTTGTGTAATTGAGCGCACCCGTCAGAATGTGCTGAATGTGGCGCAAAATAAAGAGAAATTGGTGTTCTAGAAATCATAGAACGCAGTCATTGCTCTAAGAGGGAGGCGGTAGCAGAAATGCATAAAAGATCGAAAGGATACGCAGGCATAACATCCCGGCACACAGCTGCAATGGATGCATCGCTCACAAAGTCGATAACTAAGGTCATTGAAAAGTCTACGGAAAAGGCAATGCAGCGTCTGGAAGCTACTCTTTTTGAAGCCTTGGCTAATATGTTAACACAACAGCTGACACAAATCATTGGTACAGTTTCTTAGCAAAATCGGGATTCACAGGCTCTGTTGATTTCAAGAAGCACAGAGGAGAAAAATCTGACAGTGAATCACAGATCTATCTCTCCGAAAGCAGAACCTTCTAAAAATATAATTCAGGCTGAGTCACAGCCTGTGACAGATGATTCAAGAGACTTCACAGATATGGACAATGAATCTCAAGAGAATCTGAAACGTAACAGCTCTCCCCCTTCGAAAAAGTCTTCTCGGAACTCAAAATCCAAAAATACCAGTCAAAGAAGGACTTCTTTGAGAACCTTTAAAAATTTGATTTCTTGGAAAAAAATATTCGGGATCAGGCAGTTTATACTGCTGGTATAGCATCAAAATAGGTTCACTAAAAATTCTGCGGTAGAATTGCTGGTGTATTTAGTCGGCAGCTACATATTTACAGTATAGTTGTTCGCGATTTGCTCCCGACGTAATTGCCATTCACGAAACCTGGGTCGCTAATGGTGAAAAGTTTTTACCTGAAAAATTATCGATTAATCCGGCTGGATTGGCTGAGCAGAGGTGGTGGTCTGGATTTCTTAATATCAACGAAGCTTAATCACAGAGCCAAGATATTGTATCAGTGTATGAATATGAATTATGAAATTCTGGTGTTGGACATAACACTACTAGACTGCTCGCCTTTTTCTTTTGCAAATGTATACTTAGCTGCAGTATTTCAGGACACGAGATGCCTTGATATGATGTTAGCTTCATGCAGAAAAGAAATATTACTGTGTGGTGATTGCAATTCACACCTTGTCTCTTGGGGCTTCAGATCTGATGTATGTGGAAGACGTTTGTAAGAATAGACGCTTGATAAGAACTTTTCCTCCTTGAACTCACACGGTGCTACATTTGTTAGAGGTAACTATAAACTGACTATTGAGTTCACCTTTTCCAGCTCCACTTTAAGCATATACTCAGCGACCACCTTCCCATTAGTTTTGAAATTAAGTTCCCGAGGTTTAGTTTGGCTGGGAAAGTTGGATCATTTGTAAATTTTTCTAAATAAAGAAAGACAAGATCTACGTTATTTTTAGAGGAAATGTAGGAAGACATTAAAGATATGAGTCTATGTGCGGTATGGAAACAATCCTTAAAAAATTCAATGTTTACTATAAACACGAACACAGTGGGATTTTTAAGCTCATGGCAGAATGTAGAATCTGTCAGGGGGTATATAAAGCGAAACGTTGCTTGGAAAAAGCTGTTAAGTAACCAATCCCACAAAAATTGTTGTGATTATAAATTCATGGCTGCTGATATCTAGCATACAGTGCACAAAGGAAAAGAAGGCTGTGATATAAATACATTTATTACCTGTCAAAGATAAGAAAGTGCTTTTCAGGTTTTTGCGTGCAAGAAAAATTATTCCACAGGCAGAAAGCATTCATTCCACCATTATGTCTCCTCGCAAACTCTCCGATTTCTCGGACAATATGGCTAAAGGCTTGTAAACCAAGTTTATGACAATTATGCCAAACCCATGGTGAATTTAAGGGTGGATGATGATTTCCAGGAGATATCTTTAGCTGAACTGACGGATTTGATAAAGAGCTTACCGCCCACTTTCCTGGACCTGATGGGGTGACCTCTGCAATGATAAAAGTGTTCTACGAAATATCCCCACATGCAATCCGTAGTATAGTTAACTATTCTCTGAAAAATTCTTGAATTCCAGCAGATTGGAAGCTTTCCAAAATGATTCCGATACTAAAGAAACAGGGAGTGTAGTTTTCTCCGGATAACATAAGGCCTATTTTATTGACGTCTATCCTAGTCCAACTTGTAGAGAGAGTCATGAATACCCGTATAATGAACTATATCAATGAACACACAATATTAAACCCCAGACAAATTGGCTTTAGATTGGTATACTCCATTTAGTGTGCACATGTGGAAAGTCGCATACAGCTGGCTCGGCATCGGCGCGAATACTGTGCACTAGTCACTCTAGAACGATAAAACGCACAATAAAGTGGAGTATCATATCCTAATCCAGCAGATGCAAGACTATCGCTTTCCAAAATATATATTTGCATGGATTACAGAGTTTGTAAAAGACAAAGAATTTTATTGCTTTTCGGGTGGATGCTCTTCTAAAAGATGTAAGCAGACACGGGGTTTACCTCAGGGCTCAGTATCATTCCCTGTTCTATTCAATATATTACGAAGTTTATTCCAACTCATCGGGCTATTCAAATTTATGTGTATGCAGATGATATTGCTTTTTTTTCAACAAACAGTGATCTGCACTCATTGTATCAGGCATTACACAATTACATGAACATGCTACAAGCCTGCTTGACAATATCCATATGTCATTAACCGTCAAAAAAGAGCACTTCTGCCGTTCTCTTTTAAGAATCATGTCAACACTTCTCTGACGTATCATAACGAGCTCATTCCCCAGGTCGATTTTCTGAAATACCTAGGCATTGTATATAATGGAACGCTAAATTGGAAAAGCCCCACAGACGAAGTTGCCTTTAAAGCGTCACGTGCCTTGGGGTGGTTAGGAAAATTAGGAAACAGAAAAACAGGATTGCGAAGGAGTTTATTGATAATTATTCACAAGATGTATTTGCGGCCTATTATGGAATTCGGTTGCGTATTATTTTCTGGCAGCGCGGCATACAAGATGAGACAGTTAATATTATTAAAAAGAGAAGCTTTGCGCTTGTGTCTTGGACTCCCCAAATTTGCTGCAAATAATGTTTTTTTATGCGGAAATGCATCTTCCACCTTTGTTAACTAGGTTTAGAATACTTACAGTTCAAACTTTCTTAATATATACAATTCACCTCTGAGACAAGCGTTTTTATTCAAAAACCAACCGCATTCTTCGGAACACAATGGTCTAGACTACACTCCCCTCAAATTAGGTTCGTCCATGGCACTGCTAGAACCTCTGAATGTAAATATCTATCAGATTACCCTAACGAAGATGCCATGCCTATTTCAAAACTTGATAATAAATTTGATGATTTTTTGCCTCTAATGCGAAACAACTGCCCCTTCAATATTTGAATAATCCATTACAATATTACTTGACTGATCTGTCCATAAACAACATTATTGACACGAATGCATCCGTTACAAACGAAAATGCTGGAGTAGGCATCTTCTGTACTTCTCTCGACTGGTCTTTTTCAGTACGATTACCAGATTACCTGTCTATACTCATCGTTGAAATATTTTTCTATGATTCTAGCACCTCGTGAACTTCCTGCAAGCGAATCAGAAGCAGTCATACTTACTGATTCTCTCTCAGTATGCACTGCAATATCTACAGCAAAAAATTTGACATTATTGAGTATGATTAGTAGTTTATTACCAGCAAACCTGAAAAAATTTCACTTGATATGGGTACCTGGCCAATGCGGGATTTATCAAAATGAGATGGCAGAATCGTTAGCCAAAGCATCTTTAAGCAGACCACTCTTACCTACTTTACCTGATTTCGCTTATGTAACAGCACTCAGATATAGAAATGCTTATTTGCACAAGGAAATAGAAAAGTTATCATTGGGTAAATTCAGAGACTTCGTACATCTAAGATTTTGCTGGAACAAACGGTGGTGTGTATCTCGGCAGTTAGAAATTACAATCACCATATTACGATGCAGAATTCCAAACCTGAATTATTACCTACGTAAAACTGCACTCACAGCATCTCCATTATGTCTCTTTTTTAAGGAATTAAAATCAATAGATCATTTGTTTTTGTGCTGTCATTGATATTTTTATCAAAGGAAAAGATACCTTGTCGAACCAGATAAGAAGCTAGGTTTGAAAATAAACGTGGCAGTAATTTTATCCTTCGGAGGGATTACATTAGGTTATAGCCACTAAGAGGTTTGCTCTGCCGTGTGTGCGTACATAATGACAACAAAAAGATTACCTAGTTAGTCTATTGTTATTATTATTTTCGGCTACGAGACTACCTGAATACCTGAATCATAACTAACTGACTTGATGATCCTGCCGCCTGTTTCTTGGCCGATCTCCCTTTGTAGGCGAGTGCTAGCAAAGCTAAAGGCCCATCATCATCATCATCATCGTCATAATCATCATCAAATGAAGCCAAAAGAGAGGATGAAGCCAGCAAGCAGAACTCCCGGCTTCAAGGGTAGACCCCCGTCCCGGCATGTGTGCCACTCCAACATGAGCGCTCTGCCCCATCTGGGCCATTTCCAAAGCTGTCTGGCAGAAGCACGGTACCACGAAAGCTTCAGAAACACCCGCGAAGCCGTTGGGACGTCGACGACAGATGCGGCGGTGAGGCGACATCGCGGCTGCCTGGAATATCCAAACGACTTAAACACCTGGAGCACTTCGTCGCTGGGCCCTTAAGGGGTCTCCTTCACGGGGATAAATGCTCACGAAAACGTCGCGGACCACAAGATGTTATAGCACAGCATCGTCGTCACGTCGCAACGGCGAATACATGGCGTCTCAGCAATGGCGCTGCCGTGTATTCGAAAGAATCGGGAGCGTTCGTTCCATATCTTTCCGACAAGACGACGACCAAGAACACCTCTGTACTCCAGAAGGTTCTCTCCCACGACACAATGACAACCAGGGCTAGAAGAGGCATTGCGAGTTCACGCTCGCCGATGACGTTGGCCATGAAAGGGAAACGCCAATGCCCAAGACGTCGCGTCTCGAATTCAAGAGATGCAGAACGCTGGACCAGTGGAAGCTTGCGAGGTGAGCGCCACAATGCTATCATACGCTTCAGGGAACTCGAAGAATGAGGACATTGGCATGAAAAAGCCCACGGATCGTGACCGGACGAGCCGTGCCATCATCGTCAACGATGAGTGCTTGGTTGTCGCGAAGAAGGCGCCGTCAGAGTTAGATGCTTGCCAACGCACCATCATGAATGCCGTTCCTAAATTGGCACCGCAAGTATTTCTATCCCAACACCTACAGCGATTGGCCGCGAAGTCACCCCATCGCGTTAAAAAACCGACGAAACACAAGACGGCACAGGCGTCACACAGCGCCCTCGGTAGGCCAACTCCTGAAAAAGATGCATCTGAAACGGGTTTGCCTTATAAGCAAGCATTATATATGTAACATTGTGTATGTTAATAAATTATGTCCAACTACGGGCATTTTTTGCTTATTCGCAGAATAAATAGCAAACAAGTTTGAAGGTTAACCATGATTTCTGAGCCTTTTTCTAGCTTTGGGCGTGGACACTCATGGCCAGCGCTGGCCTGGGTTCGGCATGCCTAGAGTTATCCGACGCACGGCGTAACCTCAATGATTAAGCGATGAAGCAATAATATCAATAATAGCTGGAGTTTTAACGTGATAGCGTTAAAAGCATGTTTCGCAGAAACCCTGGCATCAGCGTCGTATGTTGTAATGAAACATAATCTTGTCCGTCGCCTGAATAATGACTAAGAATAAAAATTATAAATGTTAAACAATTCCCCGTTCGGGTTAGTATAGAGCACAAGCCGTTTGCGTGGCAAAGAGGTGTTGCACCACAGAGCTATGCGTCAGCTTGAAATTTAGGGAAAGTAATTCTGCTTCTAACTGTAAACACTAAACTCACTGAAAACACTTGCAAGCTTACAAACACAAGAGAATCCTGTATACAGGCTTCGAAACAAAACATTTAAGCATTGCGTGGTACAAGCGACATGACGTCAGAACGTGATATTATCATAGCGACTTCGTTGCCCAAAGCCCGCCACCCATAACAAAACATACACTTGTAACTGGGTAGTGGCATAATTAGGGTGAACAGTGGAAGTGGGTCAGATACGCTGGCTGAGGTTTCGATAGGACGACCTATTTTTCTCAAACGTGCCATGTCATCCTTGGCGTGTCAGTTTTAAATGTGTTGGTAGTGACGTCACCTCCTGGGGGTGGCGCGTTTTCTTGTTGATAGTCGCCGCCTGAAAAGAAAAAGAACTATAAAGCAGAGGAGTACACTCCTCGCTTCATTTCAAGTTAGGTGCTAGTGATTCAACTGGGCGTAGTTCCTTAAGACCAAGAAGTGGTCGCAAAGAAGGTTCGAAGAGATTTCACGGGCATAATTCTTTGTGTGGAAAGCATTCTACCCACTACACAGAAACAATCACCTGCAAAAGCTCCACAGGCACCAAGCACTTTCAGCTTCAATGGTTACATTATACTGACGAAAATTTTCCCTTCTCGAATAACAACATATATACAATAAAAATTAGGCACTAAGGGGTTACGCACAATTAACAGGAATGTTATTGCGTTAAACTTTTATAGGCGAAGATAGGCGCCTTCCAAATTTTGCCTCGGTTTGTCAGATAATGAAAACTACCTCATATTCATGAGGAGGTTGGACTAAATTTTAGGTAACAAAAGGAAATGTACCATTTATGCGTCATTGTGAAGCTGCAACATCCCCGTCATCAGCTCGTAAACTCTTCGGGGGTGGTGCCGGGAACGCGGTTCCTCACTCGAGTGGTGGATCTCACTCTAGATGGTTTATTGCAAGGACACTTGCAGAGCGTTCAAACAAACGTATTTATTGCAAAATAACAAAAACGCCGACCAAGGTGAAATATACAAAAGACGTTTCAGCCACACCACACGGGAGCCTTGTTCATAGTTGACTGTGAACAAGGCTCCCGTGTGGGGAGCCGAAACGCCTTTTTATGTTTCGTGTATTTCACTGTGGTTGGCGTTTTTGTTATTTGCACTATGTTTGTCCCCGACCAGATGGAATCCCGTCGGACTCTTGACTATGTGAACGTATTTATTGCGAAAGTCTATGACAGTGTGACGAAAATTCGGGTGTTGGAACAATTATGGCGAATTAATATTTGTCCTATTTCTTTCAGCTGGCTGGTTTCGCACCGGTGTCAAGACCCATCAGCTCATAGTCGATACTCATTGTGGTTTTGAGCCACAAAAGAAGATAAAGAAGAATAAGAAGATCTGTCCACGGGTCGTAGGTGTGACTAGTATTCCGTAGTTAGGTTTGTTGTATTAACTATTTTTATAACTTAACTAAGAAAACTATTGGAACGAAACACTAAAAAACATTCACCTAACACTCGACCAATCTCCTGCATTGGTTATAAGCCATTAGAAGAAGAAGAAGAAGAAGAAGAAGAAGAAGAAGAAGAAGAAGAAGAAGAAGAAGAAGAAGAAGAAGAAGAAGAAGAAGAAGAAGAAGAAGAAGAAGAAGAAGAAGAAGAAGAAGAAGAAGAAGAAGAAGAAGAAGAAGAAGAAGAGAAGAAGAAGAAGAAGAAGAAGAAGAAGAAGAAGACTCCCACGACGTGCAGAAGAACTGCCGTCCCTGTGCTGCCCGCTTGCTTGCGGTGGGGGTTTGGTTGAAGACTGAGTAGCCGGGAATAAGTTTCCACTTAGATAGGTGTATCTCTAGCCTCAGAATTCATTAGCGAGTGCCCTTTTTTGCTAGTTAATCTAGGCAGATGCCGTTTTCTTCACTTGAGCCAAAAGCTTACCTCTGGTCTGCTTCTCTCTCTCTCAGGAGCTACGAGTGGACCAGTGCCTACGCAATGGCATCGTAATCTGGTCTGTGGCTCTAATCCCAAGCAACAATGGTGTCATTAAGATGAAGTATCCTAAAGTGATCAAGTCGGAAGAGAGCAGCGACAGCTTACTATAACAGCATCACAGAGCTCCGACAATTCGGCATGGGAGGCATTGTATGCTTTTCACCTGACCAGCTGTAGGAAAGAGACATACTAAGAAGCTCGATGTTCGCAACCAATGCGGTGAGCGCCTTTATACCTTCTCACCTAGTAAGCGTCAACGGTATTTTTCGAGGCATCACCCCGAAGATGACTCCAGCTGAATTTATAGATATGTTTCCCGAGGCATTTGCGATTGCAGTTTATAGGTGCGGACGAGTTGTAGAGATGAATAAGACCCTAACAGAGTCGTTGATTGTAACATCTAATAGATTGAATAGCCCCAATGAAATGAAAGCGTTACCTCTAATATTCAGAGAGGAACCATTGTCACATCGTCCCCTTAATTGTCGAACATGTTGGCACTATGGGCACACCATAAAAAGTTGCAGGACAGCTCCAAGATGCTAAATTGGCGCTGAGGCGCATAACGCAAATGCATGCACTATAACAGACGAAAAATGTCTTTGTCATGAATCGCACAGTGCAGATAACGCGAATTGCTCAGCCAAAGTGCGTGCGATTCAAATTCTTGAAATTGATGATCAGAGCGATGTTCCCGAAAAGACGCCACCACTGAAATTCTGGCTAGAAACCAGGAATATGCTGGTGCTGCAGCCCATGATGTTGCAAGGTCTGAAGCCTCTCTTTCAGTGTCCCTAGCGGACATGATCGAAAAGGCAATGGAAAGAGCTTTGAACCATCTGGCTAATAGCCATTGTGACTATTTGTCCCATAATATAGCCAATCAGTACACGCGTATATGGGTCACCGATAGGTATGGGTACTGCTTCACAACATGCTGTCTTTACTCCCCCACTAAGTGAAGCAGAATCAGAGTCACCTCCTTCAAATGTACAGGCTGCACCCTCTCGCACAGATAACCAGAGGCTAAGTGATGATATACTAGATGATGCTCCGGATTCAGATGATATGGACATGGACATATAATCCCTAAAGCGCACTCGATTCCCTGTATTCAAACAAGCTGTCTCTCCAAAATATTTAAAAAGCGAAAAATTCCAGAAGAACAACCTATCCAAAAGCAAATTTTTAAAGAAAGTATTTTATACAAGGTTGTTGCCGACACAATTCAATCAAAATGACAGGTCGTCTCAAAGTTCTTCATTAGAACGGCCGATTTATTCAATGAGCTAGTACAGATTTATTTTATTCGTCTTGTGAATTCACTCCAGACGTTATCACTACAAGAAACTTCGCTGTGAGCACAAAATTCGTTTCACTTGCCTGATTTCCAGTCTT
Organism: Rhipicephalus annulatus; assembly: GCA_013436015.1. NCBI lineage: Eukaryota > Metazoa > Arthropoda > Arachnida > Ixodida > Ixodidae > Rhipicephalus > Rhipicephalus annulatus. The sequence goes on along the minus strand of WOVY01010752.1, from coordinate 162,309 downwards.
TCCAACTAGATCGTTCGTCCAAATGTGGAGGTTTAGTTTTCTTTGTCAAAAAAAATTAATTAAAAGGTGGCGATTTCGTATACAAACGTATATCCCCTGAATTCAACATTTTTGTTTTTGACATTACCTTGCCATGATGCCCGTTTTTCTAGTCAATGCCTGCATTCCTGTGGGCGTACAACACACCCGATGTTTAGACATGGCTGTTCACTGGTGGTGCAAAGAAAAAATTATGATCGCAGATTTTAATTCCCACCACACTAGATGGTGTTTCAGGACTGTTCAATGTGGGCAAAGTTCGTGGGACTTCTCGATATACAATTATTTATCATGCCTCAACGCTAGAACTCCCACACCTATCCGAGACCGATCCCGCTCTGCCTTGGATTTGAGTTTTATAAGCTCGGGTATTTTTAATGTCTCTTGAACTACCGTAGACTGCACCACAAACAGTGACCATTCATCTGTACTATTTCATATTACTTGCCCCATTACTCCCTTATGTTCCCAAGTTCGAACCTTTATAAATTATTCCAAATTTAAGAATGACCTAAAAGTTGCTTGGGCTTCTCCCACTGAAGACATTGATGAAACTAAAGTCATGAAATTGAGTGCGGTAATTAAAATAACGTTAAAAAACTAGCATTTTCTATTGGATCTGCTAAGAGGCCTGGTAGCCATTGGTAGAATTCTGATTGCTCTCGTGATCGTAGACGACGAAAAGCCGCATGGAAGCTGCTGATTCATAATCAGTCGCCCCAAAATTGGGTAGATTACAAATTAATTGCAGTTACATTTAAAAGCTCAGTGGCTCAAGCTAAAGAAGACTATGACAAGAGGCATTTCAACTTTCTTTCCAAGCCTAGAAATAAAACATCATTGTTCCGATATACGAGAACGCGCAAAACCCTGCCGTCTCCAGTGAACTCTGATTACGACAGGTTATCTTTGGAAGAAATGAAAAAATCTTTAAAGTCAACCATTAGAGCTCTAGAAAACATCTTTTTTTCAGCTTTTTCAATCAACTGGCGAAAATCTTTCATAAAGACTGACTTCGAACCACAGGCAGTGTCTGATGTGTCGAGCGTAGTTAAAAATTTACCCTCGTCAACTCCTGGTCCTGACGGTATAACAGTTCCTATCATTAGAGTTTTACTCAATTTATCACCCGGTGACGTCCTCAATCCTATCAAGTGTTCCTTAAGTAATGTCTGGATACCCCATGACTGGAAAATAGCCAGAGTAGTTCCCATATTGAAAAAACAAGGATCGGGTTTCAACATCGACAATGTCAGACCCATCTCTCTAACATCTCACCTCACTAAAATTATTGAAGGTTTTAAGTAACAAAATGTTTATTTGGATGGCAGACAAGTCATATCAAAGCCACACCCAATTGGTTTTTGTAGCGGTGTTCAGTTTGGTGTACTCATGCCGATTTAGAGAGCCGAATACAACTTGCCCGAAAAAGCCGACACTACGCGGTACTAGTAACACAAGACATAGCTAAAACTTATGACAGCGTCGAGCACTCATTTTTAATGAATACGTTACAGGACCTAAAATTTCCGCGATATGTTGTTGAGTGGGTAGCAGAATTTATAAAATCTAGAAAATTTCATTGTGCAAATGACGAATGTCGCTCATCGAAACTCAAACAGCAAAGCGTAGTTCCTCAAGGGGCGGTCCTATATCCTCTATTATTCAATATTCTGATGAGCTCTATCCCCATTGAAAGAGATATCAGTGCCTAAATTCATGCAGATGATATTGATTTTTTCGCAGAAGACAGTGACATTCAGTCTTTGCATCAAAATTGCAAAGGTATATGTATTCCCTCAAAATTTGGCTGTAGTCAATTTCATTGTCTCGGATCATCAGTAAAACTGCTCTTCTGGTTTTTGCACTAGCAGATTCTATTCTTATTTTTGTACTATAAACGCAGGAACTGATTCCACGTGTAAAGTCTCTCAAATATTTGGGCGTTATTTATAATGATAAACCTAAATGGAGCCCTCACATATAATATATGCCTCTCATAGAAAGGCACAACGAGCTTCGAGCTTATTGCGCAGGTTGAGCAACAGGAAATATGGGTTACGTAGACACACCCTAATAATGTTGTACAAAATGTACATGCGCCCAGTACTAGAATTCATGTGCATATTATTTTCGGGTGGCCCAGCGTACAAAGCAAAACCTTTAGTTATGTTGGGGCGTGAAGCGCTACGTTTCTGTTAGAGACTCCCCAGGTTCGTCGCTATTGTTGTAAATTATCAAGAAGCTCGCGTACCAACTATTCTTCGCCATTTCCGCATCCTAACTGTACAAACATTCAAAAAAGTTTACAGCTTATTGGCTAGACGATCTGAATATGTGTAATAGTGACCCCGACGCCGTCTTCCTCGCTCAGTGGCTACGCTTTCGTACTCCCCAGAATAATTTTGTACAAAGGAAACTGGAAAGCGTAAAGGTGGACATCAGATCGGTAATTGAAACGGAAGCGTTAAATCACAATATTACGAGAGAGTGTAATAAAATTTTCCTCCCACAATCTAAGTTCAAACCTCGGAGTTTTTTTAATTATAGGTTAGAAGTTTACATAGTTCCTGCAGAAACATAAAACATATTAGCCACAAACGCTTCTGTGATTAATGAAAAGGCAGCAGTAGGAATTGCCTCTTATTACCTCGGTTGGGCATTCTCAGTAATACTGACAGACTTCACTCCGGTTTTTGAAGCTGAGCTCTTGGCTATTGTTTTAACGCTTCGAAAACTGCCTTGAAATGAAGTCAGTGCAATAATAATTACAGATGCTTTTTCGGTTTGTGCTGCTCTCACAGCTTCGAAACAATCAAGAGCCCTACTGACATTGCGAACATTAGTTCCACCTCAACTGAAACTTCTGAAGTTAGTATGAGTCTCAGGCCACTGTGGCATACAGTTCAATGAAATGGTCACTTTATTAGCCTGAGCTTCGTTTCATGGTCCTCTGATTTCGGTACTCCCAGAAATATAATACATAGTATCGATCATACATAAAAAATTAGCTATTTGTACAGATATAATGGAAAATAATACTATATGGACGAACTATCAGCACCTGAGATATCTCTGGAAACCCCAGTGGAGTCAATCTATAAAGTTGGAAGTTATTTTAACTAAGCTTTGACGTCGTGTCCACCAGTATTTTTTTGTTTACACAGAGCAGGTCTAACGATATCTCCCCTTTGCCCATTTTGCGAATAAACAGAAACAATTGAGCATTACTCTACATCATGTCAGAACTATTCATTAATTAGGGAAAGACTTGTAGTTATTTCATTTTTCACACTGGGTATAAATTTAACTGCAGCTAATGATCTTAGTTTCGGCGCCTCCGGCTTGGGACATGGCCACATAAATGTATTTGATGCGGCATCTAATTCCATTCACAAATCAAAACGCACGTCAATGTAATGCCTGCTCAAATATATTCTTGACAAATTTTTGACATGTGATTGATAACGTGAATGAAAGTCGCACATTCATTTGATTTTGATCGGGTGAGGTAAAGTCAACTGTTTTGTCTACTCAAAATTTCAGTATTTTGATAGCATATTCTAATCCTGTTTCTGTAGTATATACGCAGGAACCGATTTCACAAGTGGAGTCTATCAAATTTTTGGGCGTTATTTATATGACAAGCTTAACTGGAGCCCTCACATACAATATATGCCTCTCATAGAAAGGCACAACGAGCTTCTCTGGCTTATTGTGCAGATTGAGCTCTTTTTCTTGTATTGATTCATCTTTGTTTTGTATTATTTTATTTTTTAAAGATAGTTTGCCATTCAATTTTTTTCTTTGGTCTCTTAATTATAGCCTCACAATCAGTGTATCACCTATAGCCTACTGAAAACTTTAATTACCAATCTCTCAGAGTGGGTATGTGCCAGTGCTTGCAGGCAACAAACAAACAAACGAGGTCTGATGTTCTGCTCGGGCAGGGCTGCTGCTGCTTCTTGACCACGTCAAGGGTCTGCCGAGTCTGCCTTCCAAACCTGATAGTTTGGTACGATCTGTCCGCGGGGTGTTGGCTGTGTGTCGCGTGGCAATGTTTTGTAGTTCTTCGATTTCTATATGTATAAATATATATATATATATATATATATATATATATATATATATATATATATATATATATATATATATATATATATATATATATATATATATATATATATATATATATGTGTGTGTGTGTGTGTGTGTGTGTGTGTGTGTGTGTGTGTCATTTTCTACTCTCTGACCTGATTGTACTGTTACTACCTAATGTCTCTTTCCTCTGGACGGTCTCTCTTCCCACTACCTACATGACTATACAGGCATTTTGCGCAGTGTTATCCATAGCGTTCCTGTTGTCCTAGTGCCGACCAATGGGGGACTTATCCGTGTCAAGAATCCAAAGGTTATTCAGTAGGAACTGATGAAAGTGGCCCCTCTTTACCAGAATATCACCAATGTCCGACAGTTTGGCAGGGGCGGTATTCTGTGCTGCTCTTCAGACCAGGCCTGCGTTTCTGACCTGTTAAAGTGCACCGCGCTTGCATCTCAACCGGTGAGTCCATTTATTCTGGCTCATCTCGCTTGCGCGAAAGGCTTAGTTCGGGGTGTAGATTCGAGGCTGTGCGCCTCTGAAGTCTTAGCAATGTTTTCAGCTGCAGTGTATCGATGCTCACGAGTCTTGAAAAAAAAAAAGAGTCTCCACAGAGTCGGTTATTGAAACATTGGCAGACGTAAGCAGGCCAACATAGATTGAGGTATGGCCTTTAGTTTTTAGAGTTGAAGGTCTCGCTCCCCGCCCACTTCATTGCATCCAGTGCTGGCGATATGGTCATACCGTTAAGGGGTGCCCGTCGTCTCCTCCATGCTACACATGCGGAGAAAAGCATGACCCAAGAACATGTTACTCGTAAAATGAACGATGCTGTCTTTGCCAAGGTGCTCACCTTGCTGATAATTCAAACTGCCTGGGGAGACATCAAGAGCTTCAAATTTTATAGATTATAGAAAGGCAGCGATGCTCACGCCGTGAAGCTTGAGCCACAGCATTAGACGAATCGTACGGGTACGCTAAAGCTGCTGCTCGACATTCTAAAGCTTTGGAAACCTCTTTAGGGGAAGTTGTGGCAAGTACTGTCGAAAATGTCATGTCGAAAGCACTGAACACCCTGTTTTCAACCCTGTAAGAGACAATCGGGCAAGCTTTGACGACTGAGATGACCCAAATTTTACATAGTGCAGGAAATTCTACTCTTGATACAGGTATCGCGCTTACCCACGAACGCATAAATAAAACTACGCCAGAAACTGTGTTGAAGTACACTGATATTCTTCTATCTCCTTGCGAACAGGACGGTAGGAGTGGTTCTGAGATCATTTCACAAAGTGTTGAAAATATAGATTTGGACAATAGAGCCTATAAACGCCGGGCTACCTCTTACTCACGGAAATCCACTCTCCTCCATATATTGAAGTAAAAAAAGTGCCAGGACAGCAGTCCGTTGACGAGAAATGATTTCTTAAAGGACAACATCATCCAGAAGGCAGTTGAGGCCACTGGTCTGCCTTCAACAAAGGGCCATTGAAAATTCTTCCGTGGAATTGTCGCTCGATTCTTGCTTCCGCTACTAATCTTTCGCATCTTTGTACCCAATTTTCTGCTGAGATAGTTATATTGCAATAAAGATGGTTATCTGCGGAAAAAAGTTTTAATCTTAGACAGTATCACTGCTATCGTTTAGTTCGCCGTACATGTAGAGGGGGCTTAGCTATTTTCATCACTACGAGATTCGCACATACAGCGAAGATCGCATATCAGTCTACATCGACAGAGAGTGAACATTTAGCAGTAGATATATCTATTCCTGGTTGCACACCATGTTCAATAACCAATGCTTATTTCCCCATGGGTGTTGTGAATACTAGTTTACTTGATTCCGCAGTAACAGCTTGCAAAAAAGTATCACCGCAGGAGATTTCAATTCACACTATATAACATAGCGTTATAGATCTGATGCCTGTGGCAAACGGTTATTAAAATGGGCCAGTCTGAATGGCGTTAATTCAGTATGTGAATTCCAGGCCTCCCACTTATCTATCTTGCCTGTCACGTTTCGTAATAGACCTGACGTTTTCTACCTCAGGTTGTGTCAATTCATCCTGGTCCACCATCACATCGGCTACAAATAGTGATCGCCTTCCAAAATTGTTTAAAACAATATGTCCGCTTGCTTCGATAAACAAGTATGTCCGGAATTATGATAATTACACTAAATTTAACGATACATTACTATTAGGCCTAATGAACAGGCAGGACACAGCGAGCAGGTAAAGGCTCTTGCTTTATGTCAATTATTAGGTGTCACTATGAATAAAGCCAAATTCAGTAAGCAGTCATCTAGAAGTTGTACTCATTCACCATGGTGGAACACTGACTTTGATCGTGACTTTAGGTGACGAAAGACAGAATGGAGGAAACTAATCTATAACCGGTGCCCGCTTCATTGGAAAGATTATAAATATGTTGCTGCTAAATTCAGACAAACCGTTGACAGAGCAAAAGAAGAGTACAACAACACACATTATTATTTCTTATTTTTATAATACGGCTTTCTTATTTTTTGTCGGAGACGAAAAACAAGAAAGCCGTATTTAGAATCTTGTACGGTACAGAAGTCTTGTTCCGTCACCAAGTAATATAAAATTGATTTGTTTATCACCCGCAGAATTGTCACAGTCATTATAAGCAATCGGGAAAGGCTTGGAAAATCACTTTGCATCGGTATTGGTGCTACCCCACCATTTGCCGGTCACAGAAGAAGCTAATGAATACAAGGCAACAGCACTAGAAGAAATATCACAGGCAGTACAATCATTACCAGCTCCATCTCCAGATCCTGATGACATAACTACAGCGATGATAAAAATAATGTTTGATCTGTCTCCCATCGATCTCTTTAACATTATAAATTTTTCTATAGAAAATGCCTGGGTGAATCCTAACTGGAAAGTTGCTAAAGTAACACCACTATTTGAAAAACAGGGAGCTGGTTATGCTATAGACGGGGTTACTAGAGCCTGCCGGTCTCTGGCAACATTATGCGTTCACCAGAAAACACTTCTGGAAACTTCCGGTTTAGCTGGTTCTTGCTCGGCTTTAGCGTTTGTTGCTGGCCGCGGCTGCTTGTGTTCTGACGTTTTACGTGGATAAAATTATTTCGATAAAGCGCCGGCAACTCGAGCACAGCTGTGTCAAGCCAGGGTGCAGTCTACATGCCTGAATTACTTTTATAGGCTATTCAAAACGTTTTGTTTTCCGACCGATGACGATAGAAAGAGCTCCTGCATGCATTGCAGCGATCATGCGAGAAAACTAGATTCCCACCCGTGATTCCCACTAAGAGCGCGTAGGCCTTTTCTGTCCACTTCATCAAAGCCTTTGTAAAGCTCAGCGCAGACTAATGGCACAGAGGCGATACTCAGACGTTAGACTAGTCTAAAACCCCCGGTTACCGGGAACACATCAGTCACTGTTGTCTTCCACCCGTGGAAGATAAGTGTACTGACACCTGAAATGGGTAGCGAAACATGAAAGCTAACGATAGTTATCGAACTAGTACGGAACGATGACAAAGAGGCAAGAATCTCTTTGTCGTCGTTCTGTTCTCCCGCTATAACTATCGTCATGTCATACCAACTAGCCGAAACTGCCAAACGTGAAAGTTAACACTGAAAATCCATGGCAAAGGTTTATATTATAGTTTGAGCGATATCATTGATGTGCACTGTTCGAAACAACACGGGACACAAAGTATATAGCCGCGCTTAAAATGTATCGAAGCGCAGTGTACGTCGTGGTGTCCACGTTTCGTTGTCCTTGCGTTTGATTTTTTCGAAAGCGACGCCGGAGATTCGGCTCTCATCTGTGCGAGCGAATGGTTCATCGCCTGTCTCTCTGCTGCTAATGAACATCATCGCAATCTATAGCTCATTTATCTTTTGTATGTGAACATGTACTGTAGGTTTAGATGGGTTCAACATGAAAGTTTGATTCATGAAGAGCTTACTCGCGGGTAAACCATAATAACTCGCGTGAGCCTGCAGCTGCAGTTGACGTCAACACATCAATAAATTTTATAATTTCTCAGTCACACGAACACTTAGGATAACGAGCGATTCCGATTGCCGATGATCTCTCTAAAAAGTGCCTGGTGTGAAACAGGCGCCGAAATAAACGATTTATCCTGAGGTAGGTTGTGTGCTTAGACGAAAACACAAATATGTTCGGGGTTCAAAAGGAGGAAGGTTTTCAGTTCTATTCGAAAAGCTCAACTGAACAACTTCACTATGAATCGACCAACTCTTCTCCGCCATGTCGACGATGTGGGAGCGCTTCAAAGACGCGGACAGGGAGAAGACAGGCACGTGTGCGCTGTCAATTCCCGGTTCGCGTCTTCAAAGCGCATCCACATCATCGACATGCAGAACCCACTGGCCCAATTAGGTTCGCTGACAAACTTATGCTGTAATTTATGCATTTTCTGTTTGTATAGGTGTCACCACTGTCAGAGGTAACACGGATCAGGGGCCGCCCTCATCGGAACGCCACGACGGATATTTTGTGCGGCGCCCATGGGCCACGCGAGCCGTGTTACCTGCAGCAGTGGCCACACCTGTACCTGCCATGCGCTACGTCGAGCTGCTTCATGTAGCCGCTAGACATAGCTCCAAACACATCATAAAGAATGCACCAGAAATAAAAGAGCATCCAACTCAAACACATCAAGCAAACACCGGCGGGACTATTGAAAAAGCATTGCCGGAAGTGCCGCACCGAAATTCTGCTGGGGTAGGCAATTCGGCGCGAGCCAGTTTGTTTACAAAGACCGAAACCGTCTATAGACAACATTATGCCTATTTTCCTCACCTAGAATCTTGTAAAGCTAATAGAAAGAGTTCTGTATCTACATCTTGAAAAAATGGATAGAGCAAAAGAATCTATCAGGTGAATCTCACCTTGGACTTAGACCTCTGTGCTCTATATTGTGTGTGCATGTTGACCTGTACTCTAGAATTAAACTTGCTCGGCACAGAACGTCACTCTGCAGATGACCTTGGATACTCCTAAGGCGTGTGGAGCACGCTACCTTGATTAGTAAACTTCGATATATTAACGTTCCCGAATATCTAATTGCATGGATTCATTTTTAATGGGCGTACATTTTATTGTTCGCAGAATGGGCTATCTTCACAACAATACAAACAGACAAGGGTAGTTTCTTAGGGATCCGTTCTTTTACTCAATTTCTTGTATATAATCTTAAACTCTATCCCTACTCACGATAAAGAGCAAGTGTATGTATACGCACCCTATATAGCCTTCTTCTAAGTTTCCCATTCTCGTTGTGCAACATTTTACAATCATAGTTAAATGCTATTGGAGTATGGCTTAGTGACCTGCGCATGTCCCTTAATGTTAAGAAAAGTGCTCTTCTTGCAATTCCATTGAGTTATCCTGTGCGAATCGCATTGATGTACGGCCTGGACTTTATTCCACGGGTAGACTCATTAAAGTATTTGAGTGTAATATATATTGCAAATTTTAATTGGAGTTCACATATTGAGTATATTGCTTATAAGGAATTACGTGCGATTGGGTCGCTCAAGCGCATCAACAATTGTCAATTCGGAATGCGTAGAAGAGCTTTGTCGATGACATATTGCATGTATGTCCGCCCAATATTAGAGTTTGGTGTGTGTTGTTCTGTGGGGGGCCCACTTATAAAGTAATTCGTCTTCATTTTATAAAGCGTGAGGCATTGCGTTTGTGTTTAGGGCTCCCTATGTTTGTCGCTACTAATGTTCTATATTATGAAGCATATCTGCCCTCTCTACAAACCAGGTATCGCATATTGACTGTTCAAACATTTCTAAACATCTATGCCTCCCAGCAAATACGCTCCAATCATGTATTATAAGTGAGCGATCAATGTTTTTTTTATTGTGAGTGTTCTCGACTACATCGTCCCTAAATAGTATATGTGCGAAAATCGGCGATGTGAGTTTCTCACAAGTACAGAATCCTACGGTAAGAAAAGAGTTTGACGACATATTTCCGAAAAAATGCTAAACTTTTGCCAATCAAATATTTGTATGGGTTGCTCGAAGACTACCTCAATAGCCCACAGATAAGTTCGGTTATGCGCACAGATGCGTCCGTTAATGCCGAGAAAGCAGGAGTGGGCATCTACTCAACACCAATAGATTGGTCTTATTCACAGCAACTGCCCGATTTTACGCCGATATTCCAGGCAGAATTAATCGAAGCAATTTGGCCATACGCAAGCTCTCAACATATATCTTTCCGGTTGTTATACTTACCGATTCTTTGTCCATTTGCACTGGTCTTACACCACCAAAGACATCAACTTGTTTATTACAATTTTATACTTGTATACCCGATCTCGTTCGTGCTGTCCGTTTGTTTGGTTTGGGTGCCAGGTCAAACTGGACTAATACTAAGTGAAGCGGCGGACACACTGGCGGCAGAATCAATTCAGGGCACCATCCTGAATATTCTAAGACCCTGCTGCGTATATACAATCACGTGATTTCAGAATTTCTGTATATGCCAGGAACACACAAACTTTTCTGTTCTAAATGGCGCAGAGTTTCAGTACCTCAAGTTTCCGTGCTACAGCTCATTGTGTGCAACAAGACAACATTAAGTGACATTTACAAAGGTGCGATGCAGGATTCCACTTTTAAACTTTTTTTACAGACCTCATTTCGTTTCTTCCCCCATTGTCACTATTGTACACAAACAGAAACTATAGAGAAATTTTCACAGGATTCCGCTGGTTTCGCAATATAAGGCAAAATTTCTACCAGCTTTCCGAAAACAAGGGCTTAAGCTCTGTGAAACGGTGCTACCTTCCCTAGGGACTTCGGCACTAGGTCATTGCAACAGAACACTTATAAAGCGATATATAACTATAGAAAAGAATAAAAACAGCTACTATGCTAACCTCACAAGCACATACTCGATACTTATTTTCGTCATTAGTCGATTTCATATATTTTTACTATACCTTTTATTACTTTCATTATCTTAATTTTATTTTTGAATGTTTTGCTGTAACAATTCATATTAGTATGTTAGCACAACTAAGCTTTTCGTTTATTTTAAAAAAATTAGGGCATCCCCCCTCACTTTCTTTCCCCAAAATCCCACCATGCAAAACCCACCCGAAATCCCACCGTGCTGTGTGATTCATGGCTGATCCCCTGTGGTGGGTTGAGCCATTCCTCTTCGATTCAACCAACCAACCAATCTGATTACGTCCAATCTGATTGTATGGTGGTTTGTCGGAGTACTAGGTGAATTTGAGCTATTTAACTTAATGACATTGAGTATTAATTTTAGCCGATTGAATCAGTGGCAATGTCAAATTTGTCTTGTGGCCAAGGGCACAGTCCTTGGTCAGCCTCCTTGCCTACTGATGACTTGCCATTATAATCTTTCTTCCGCGGTGGCAGCATCGCTGTCATGGTTGTGCCCTCGAGTGGTGGATTTTCAGGCTCAACCACCCAAAGGCGATCCCGGCGGAGCTGCAGGTCATGACGCCACACTTTCAACTGATAAGTGACGTTCGTCAGTTCAGAAGAGATATTTAGTGTGCAGATCGTCAGCTTCCTCATGCGTTTCAGACATCCTAAATCACAAGACATTTGCTTCGGTCTCTATGAGGGTGTTTATCCCCACCTCATTTAGCATGCACTAAGGGAATTGTTGGAGGAGTCAATTCTAGACTAGCGCACACTGAGACTCTGAAAAAGCTGTCAGTTGCTGGGGTCATAGCTTTGTACCGATGCAAGCGCTTAGTGAACGGTGAGAGAGCCCCCACTAAGTCGGTTATTGCTAACTTTGCCGGCACTTGTCAATCAGAGCTGAAATACGGCCACTCATTTTGAGAGTCGATCGCATCGCTTCTCGTCCTAACCAGTGTCGAAATGTTGGTGTTTTGGCCACTGTGTAAGGGGTTGTAAGTCAAATTTATGTTGCCGGGTCAGTGTCAATGACCATCCGTCGAAAAGTGCACTTACAAAATCAAAAAGTGCTGCCTCTGTGCAGGAAATCATGCGGCCGATTACTCGAACTGCACCGCAAGAGTCAATGAAATCCAACTGCTTGGAATAATGGACAGACGACGTTGCTCGCGGCGAGAAGTGATAACAGCTGTGAAACATAGGGCCTTTGGATATGCCGGGGTGACTTCGAGGCACGAGCCACTAAGTGAGACGAAGCTTTTGAACTTTATTGAATCAACAGTAGACAAGGCAATGTCGAAAGCGCTGGAACACATAGTTACGGGCGTAAGTGAGTGTATTTATCAAGTGTTTTGCTCACAAATGACACCGCTGGTTTCAACAATAGCAGTACTGATAGCCAGGTCGATACCTTGTGCAATGGAAATGGTGTCGAATTCAGCCACATAGCGGAAACCCCGAGAAGAGGGAAGGCCGATTTCGTCTGAACCTTCTACCTTAACTCACGCAGGGGATCAGAATCAAATAGACGTATGTCAAGATTTCAGGCGTCAGAAGCACACTGGGTCTCCAGTAAAATCTCCTTGCCAAAGTTCAAAAACTAAAACGGACCACTCTAATGTCTGCTCACTTATCAAAGAGAGCAGTTTAGAAGCGGCAGTTGCTAAAATGATTTACTCGTGAACATAGATACCTTGAAAGTAGTGCAGTGGAATTGTTGGTCTTTGATCTCTACTTCAATGGACTTACTCTGCCTAATTAATCAATTATATCTCGATATTCCTAATCTACTCTGCTCTCTTCTTGTCTCTTTAGGTTACACCTACCTTTTTTTTTCCATTGCTCGCTGCGTCGTCCTCAATTTAACCTGAACCATCTTTGTAAATCTCTAAGATTCTGCTGGAGACTTACAAAGAGGATTCAGGTTCACAATATTACACGACACCTGGCTTAAACCTGCTAAGGGTTATCATGTGAACAGTTTTAGAGCATTTAGGCTGGACCATCCGTCACTAGGAGGTGGTTTAATTATACTAGTGTCGAATAAATTCTGCCACACAGCGAGAATAGCTTTCCAGCTTTTGACCTCAAACTCTGAAATTTTGGCAATAGACCTTAGTATTCCAGGGCACCGACCTTTTTTTTTTCTTATAAACGCATATTTTCCTACGAGTGTGCATAACACTATACTATTAGATACTGCCTTAGTCTGTTGCAAGAATGAATTCATTCTGACTGGTGACTTCAACTCACATCATGTTTCGTGGGGATTTCGAAACATACTCTTCCAGTACTCTTCTGTGGAATTGGGTGATTCATAAAAATCTTACCTGCGTGAATGGGAGGCAGCCTACATTTGTTCGCGGCCGGACACGATCAGCCTTAACTCTTACGTGTTTGTCATTGATGCCGTTATTTAAGGAGGCGATTGCCCGGCTAATTCCAAGGACTGGAGTATCGGCCCCTCTAACTGCACCACGAAAACACGGAAAATTCAGAAGTGGTCCCATTTGGTGCGCCAGCGGACGCCGGCTGTGGTTCAAAGAACGAGTCAGAGCCGAGAGTTGATAAACAAAACACAATTATATTCTCAAATATGGCAGATCAAGCGATACACAAATATGCACAATAGGCAATGGTTCAGTACAATATTTCACCAATCAAACAGCGGACTACACAATACGATCAGTTACACTCGACACAACAGACACAAACAACAATACGAGCTACAGTGCAATCACATGCATCAAACAACCAAGATACGGAAAGACTAAAGAATATGAGAACTTAGTCAGTCCAAAGTTCTTGGAAGAAATTTTGAATGATACTCTCCCAGTAATCTTACACTCAAGGTCCAGCGCTGCTGTCGATCCGCTGCCCTCGAAGTTTCTCTTCCAGTAAACCTCGAGTCTTCCAATGTCCGCACTCCAAGCACCAAACTTCTTCGCCGGAAACACGTCGGCTTCTCACGCACTGCGATTACAGGACGCGTCTTCGCTCTCTGGCGGTCGACACACACTCTTCTTCTGCTTGTAGCACATGCCTTCACCCTTCAGGTGGAAGACCTCTTCACCGCCTGCTTTGCCACTGACCACAAAAGCCTCCGCCAAACGGCGGGACACCCTTACGCCCACTTGCGCAAAACTGCATCTCCTGTCTACGCTCACTGGCTTAAACTCTCTTCATCTCCTGATCACCACTCTCCTCTCCTCCCTTAAATACCTTCGCGCTGGTTTCTAGACGTTTCTAATCGTTTCGTCGGCGCGCTGCACTGCCAAGGTCGGGGAAAGGGCGAGACTTTGCGAGAACAATTCGCAACACGTCACACAACTGAGGGGTGATTCACACTCAGTTCCTTCTCGATGATTCTGGGAGCCTCTCGGCGAGATGTTTCTAGTCGTCTCGTCACTGTGTCGCACCGTCCGAGCTGTGTGAAAGGGCGGGACCTCTCTCTTAAGGTGACGCAACTCTGCATCACCACGCCCCTTTCCTTCGAGAATTTTTGAACGATCTTACGCCGGCCAATGCGAGGAGGTTGGTCGGCGAAACTGCGCTTCCGAGGGGGAGAGACGGCTTTCTTCTTTAACGCTGTCTTCGGTGGGTGACAATGCGGCGCCCGGTACCGTCGCTGTCACGTAAATTCGGAGGCGCGCTTTCTTGAGCGCTCGTTTGTGACAATATTGCGACTCAGGTGTTTCAGTAAAGTCTTGGAAAACAATTGATTTCTCTTCAATTAGTGACCATCATCATGAGTACTTTTAAATCGCATGCCCTATAAAATCTCCGAAGATGAAAGGATAGAAAAACATTAGTCAATTACAAAACATTTAGAGTCTGCTTGCATTGCATTATTAAAACAGTTTCTAAGGGTCAAGATGAAGACCTCTGTAGAAACGTCTGTTCCGATTTACAGATTGATTGATTACTTGGTTCATTGACTGAATGATTGATTAATTGATTGATTGATTGATTGATTGAATAATTGATTGATTGATTGATTGATTGATTGATTGATTGATTGATTGATTGATTGATTGATTGATTGATTGATTGATTGATTGGTTTGATTGATTGATTGATATGCGAGGTTTGACGTCCCGAAACCACCATGTGATTATGAGAGACGCTGTAGTGGAGGGCTCCGGAAATTTCGGCCACCTGGGGTTTTTAACCCGCTTCATAAATCTCCAAGAATACCTAAGAATTTTTCATTGCTTCGGCGTCAATCAAAAGTGCCCCACCTAGCTGATGGTGGAATACTGAGTGCCCACAAGACTATAAAAGAAGAAAAGCTGCATGGAAAATACTTATACGTAATCAGAGTTCACAAAATTGGAGGGATTATCAGTTCATTCCGGCAACATTCAAAGGCAGTGTATCACGAGCGAAACAGAAATATGATCAAGAACATTTCGAGTACCCGTCTGAATCGAATAAAAACGTGCTTTATTCAATTTCCTTCGAGGTAGGATGAGGATTTTTATACCAGGAAATGTAGACTCAGTAGTTCACACATCCCAAGAACTGCAGGAACGGCAGAGCACGCATGGTACTACGAAAGCGCCGGAAAGACCCGCGAAGCCGTTGTGACGTTGACGAAGGATGTGGTGGTGAGGCGATCGCGGCTGCTCGAAACATCCAAATGGCTTGAACACCTACACCTCGTGGCTGCGCCCTCAATGGGTCTGTAGCACGGGTATTGCACATGCTACTTACGAAAATGTCATGAACGGTAAGACGGCCGTAGCCTGGCGTCGTCGTCACGTCGCAACGGCGAATACATGGCGTCTCAGCAATGGCACTAACGTCAATTCGAAAAGGTCGGGAGCGTTCGCTTCATATCTTTCCGACAAAACGACAACCAAGAACATCTCTGTACTCCAGAAGTTCATCTCCCACGACACAATGAGAACCGGGGGGACGCCAATGACGTTGGCCATAAAGAGAAAACGCCAATGCCCAAGTAGACGCTGCCTCTTGAGTTGGAGTTCCAGGAAGCTGTATCTGTGGACGCTTGCGAAGCGGGTGCCGCACTGCGAGCACACGCTTCCGGAAATTCTAAAATCAAGGACAGTGGTATGAAGAAGCCTACGTGGCCAGATACACCATGCCAGATGCACCGTGCCACCTGCGTCTAAATTGCGTGGGTGCTTGAAGCAAAGAAGATGCTGTGCAAGACAAGACCTCCGGTACTTGCCAACGTGCCGTCAAGAATGGGTTTATACCTCGGCACCGCAAGTGCTTCCATCCCACCACCTTCACTGATTGGCCACGATGGCGGTCCATGGTGCCAAAGCACCGACGAAATAAGAAGGCCCAGGCTTGAAAGATCACCCTCGGTAGGCCTACGCTTGAGAAGCGATACATCAGAAAGATCGACTTTGCCTGTCCAGCGCTACACTGCGCCCAGATTTTCTCAGTTCTCTAGTGCCCTGTACGAAGGTTGTGGCTCGAATGGGGGGCATGAGAGTATTATTCGAGAGAATGTTTGTTTTATGGTATTATTTTTGATGCCTCGAGCTTGGCTCTTACTGACACGTCCCTTCTGTCAAAAAAGCTCAGCAAGGTAATCAGAGGCAGACCCAGTGCGCCGTCATGCTTCGGGTTGTTTTCATCGTCGAGGTGTCTTCCGTATTTCATGCCCAAGTTCCTTAAGTGTAAAGCCAAAGCAGAGAACTAGGCTTTACCGCGTTCATTTTTAACAAGCTGGACTTTCACTTTCACTTAGAACTTCCGTGTGGGGACACCTTGAGCCAGATAAAAGTTCAAAAGCAAAGTGTTTATCAAAAAAGTCAGTGCAACAGGGAACTAGAGACTACAACAGCCGTTTTCACCGTGCCGAGCTGTTCTTCCTTTTCCGCTGTTGACCGTCTCTGTCCAGTTTCGTGACACCCGTTGGCACGGGCTGAACGTGATAACGCTCTGACTTACATGCTGCAGAGCTGCCCACGAACGCAGACACTCCTCATGCGCCTGGTGCTGAACCCAAGGTTGCTGCTGCAATCGATGCCGACATCTAATGGTGCATAAGGCTTTCTGGAGGTGCCCGTTCTCCGAACCTGACTTCTTTTTACTCACTGCGTACGCGTGAAATGTGATCAGTAGGCCCACACCCGCACACACTGCTGCTCAACCACGCTTCTGTCATTGTAACTATTTTCACACTATTTGCTGTTTTATGTATTTTGTTTATATAGTTCTGTCTCATCTTCGAAAGAAAATAAGATCGACAAGGATGCCCCCGCCACATTTTAGTTATAGTTTAAGAGATAGTGAAGACAGGTTTTCCGGATCTTAACGTTACCGAGCCTTTATCGTGCCTTCTCTCTAGTGCCAGTCAAACTACCTAATGAAGAAGCTCGGTAAGTGCACTCATAATCAATTAAGAAATCGATCAATCAGTGATTTATTTAGCGTGCCTAGAAACAACCATGTAGTCTTTTGTGGCGCACACACTGATGCAAGAAAATATAAATACCAATAATAAACGATGGAATGCACACAGAGTTCAGGAGGATATGTAAACAAATCAGAAGAAAATGTGGAACTAAAAACACAGCACAACGGACAAAATTCACTAACGAAACACATGTATAGAAGGCCAATAATGTATACAACTAACATAAGACAAAACCCAGTAGCGGCTTGAAAAACGAAATGATTCAGAAGCCATTTCATTCTGGGAAAGTGGACGAGCAGCAAAGCTGTTTAGCTCACGATTTATTTGTGGTGATGCAAACCACAGGTGATCACGTGCCCTGCAGCTAAATTTGAAATGTCTCTTCAGGAAGTTCGGTTTGAATTTAGTGTATGCTAGTTTTCCGTTTGAACAGCGGGCGTCTCTTCGCCGCGACATGCCTCAGTGCGCTTGGTGTGTGGTGCACGACCTTACAATTGGTGTTACAATAGACGTGTGCGTCTACTTTCTTCGTTCTTTAGTAGAGAAGTGGTGAGTAGTCGAATTTTCCCAAATTTCCAAGACGCTTTTCCTCACTAACAAACGAAATGCCCTAGCCATATGTAGCTCAGCTGTGGAAAGAGAAAACCTATATAGTTGTACAATGACCAGCACAATGTTTAAGGAGCGTGCAGTTTAAAGCTCTAACCAAAACAACAAAAAAGGCTAGTTATTAGTAACATCTAGATCAAGATGACAAGGTTTATAGAGAGTTAGTGTCATGCAGACGATTTGATGTCGACAGAGGTAGGCACACACGTGAAAATGCCTTTATACTCTCTTGTATCAATCTTACGCGGAATTCGAAAAAAAAGCAGTCGAACTGAACAGTTGAAGTTAGGTGATGAAACCGTCAAGAAGCCTGAAAAGAAACACTAGATCAGCGCCATTTCGGCAGTTGTGAAGAGATTAGAGCGAAAATAACTGAACGGTGATAAGCGAGACCGGGGGTCATTTCGAGGGAATTGATGCTTATATGTGCTTAGAGATTTTTTTTTTGTCGACCCGCTCATTCGTGCTCTTGCCATAGCAAATGATCACAGAGACATGTTCACGTTCAGGAAAATGTTATTATTATTATTATTATTATTATTAATATTATTATTATTGTTGTTGTTATTATTAGTATATATTATTATTCTAATATTATTGTTATTATTATTATTATTATTATTATTATTATTATTATTATTATTATTATTATTATTATTATTATTATTATTATTATTATTATTATATATTATTATTATTATTATTATTATATTATTATTATTATTATTATTATATTATTATTATAGTAAAAATAATGAGAAGAAAAACAAGAATTCACTAAAAAAATTGCCCACAGCTTCCCTCGGGGGAACACTGAGGAGGATGCGGAGCATATAATTGGTTAACGGGGTGTTAAAGTGCGACTTACTTGGGTCGATGGCTAAATTGGTTAACGTGGTTGTGAAATGGGGTGTTAAATTGCGACTTACTTGGGTCGGCTTACTTGGCTAAATTGGTTAACGTGGTTGTAGGAGGGGGTGTTATATGAGTGAACACGTACACACGTATGCGAAAGGACGGCGCTGGTCGAAGGGACGTCGATCATTGTGTTTGTGGATTCGTTGGAATTCATGTAACCGCGACCTTGGACGTCGACGCGCCGTACAAACCAACCGACGAGCGGCAACTGAGCGAGCGAGCGCCGAACTTGAGTATATATACAGCGCGACGGCGCATGCACTGTCAGCTGTTGAATGTTCTCGAAGGAGAAGCGCGCGCGCGGCACAGATGGCGACGGCGCGACGGCGCATGCGCTGTCAGCTGTCGAATGTTCTCGAAGGAGAAGCGCGCGCGGCACAGATGGTGGGCGACGGCGCGACGGCGCATGCAGCGCGCGTCAGCTGTCGAATGTTCGAGAAGCGGTGCGGACGGCGCGGACGGCGCACAACAAGGCGCGAGTATAAGATGCTTCCGCATCTAAAAGTATCATTATTACTCAAGTGTCACCAAACAAATTACAAAAAGACGCGACTGCATCGTTGTCCCGCCTGCAGTATCAATGTGCGATTATACCGATGGAGGGCTATTTCCGCCGTGATGGTGGAACAGGTTTTCCAAAAGAGGTGTATACTTCTTGCTTCGCCCTTCAGCCGGTGCAACTGCACCGCGAAATCGGCTCTTGGCACTGGAGAAACTCGTGACGTAAACCGGGCTTCGTCGACCGCCAAAAAGTGCGCGCCAGCCGCAGCACCGCTTTTTCGCGCGCGCTGAGGTGCAGCGAGAATGGAGTGTCGGGAGACAGAAATGGAGAGGCGCACTGCAAGTACCTTGCATGCTAACTCGACTAGAGCTACACCGCGCCGTAATTAACCTACGCCGTTACGGCACTCTCCAGCTTCGCCCGCGTGCTGGCTCCCGGCTGTCAGCTCCAACCCAGTGTCCGCGCGATGCGCACGTTCACAAAGCACGCGCCGCGTGAAAGAAGCAAAATTTGTACGGCACACTCGGAAATGAAAGCGGGGAGAAAGGGAGATACACGGTGTGACACGGTGGCGTTAATTTGATTTGGAGAAGAAAAAGCTCTCGTGCCGCACCGCCACTAGCGGCTGATTCGCTGCGGCTGCCCGGTGTAATCACATGCTTTGTCGCTTTGCGGCCGTTTTAATGGTGTGCGATTAGTCCTGTTTACCAGTAGATGGGGCCCCGCTCTGCTGGAAGATGCACCGGTGAAAGGGAAAGCAAAAATGGGAAAGAAGAAAGTGAACAATCAGAAATCACGGTCGTTAGAGGAGCCGGTTCCGCGGCGTGCCGTAATGAGGGCCAGTCGGCAAATGGCCGCCAATTTGCAGGTTCCTCCCGGCCGAGGGCGCTCCTCTTCCGCGGCCC
Source organism: Rhipicephalus annulatus (assembly GCA_013436015.1). Taxonomy (NCBI): domain Eukaryota; kingdom Metazoa; phylum Arthropoda; class Arachnida; order Ixodida; family Ixodidae; genus Rhipicephalus; species Rhipicephalus annulatus. Next base: position 141,881 of record WOVY01010752.1, on the reverse strand, counting down.
TTCTTCCCGCGCCGACGCGGAGCGGCTGCTGCCCGCAAGGAGAGAGCTGGCGGCTGCGCTTCACTCCACGTCGTCACCTGTGCGCCCAGCTGAAGTGCCGGCAACTCTCCTGACGTCGTTCACTCTTGAAACTGAGATGCTGTCCAGGACGCATGGCTTTCTTCGGCGTGGCACTCGGAGTAGTTCCGATGCCGAAGTTTTTATAAAGTTCCTGCGCAGCTTTCCTAGAACCAGCTGCACGCTACTGTTATCAGGCAGTGAACGCGCACTAAGGTGTCGAACGATGTCGGTGAAAAACTCAAACGCGTTCTTTTGCGAACGTTTGTTTTTACTGTCGGAAAGCAGGAGCCACATACGAGGTTAGAGCCAACTTAGGTGATTTCGCGTGGACAGTGGACACTCGTGAAATAAGTGTCATGACTCTTGATGTTTTTTAAGCGTTGCCGCCCTCGCATGTGACTGGTGATGAAGTACTTTGCAGTTTTTAAACACTCAACCTCGTATGTGGTGAGCGGCTTGTTTTGATGTGGGGGCCCTGAACAGTGTCGTATACCGGAAGGAACTCACCCTAGAATAGCGCCGCTATTGTTGTGTTTTTCTAGTGTACTTGCTCACTCAACACGTTGTTCAGTTTCATGTTTCTCTCGCAATAATTTTGAAGCTTTAATTGACCCAAGTTATTGAGGCTAAAAGCGGTTGAGGTTAGGTGCGGAAATTCCTAATGCGCTCAGATTCTCTCTTCGTGCAGAATCGTAGCAACGGCGCAGTCGTGCTCCGAACTATTAGTTTAGAAGCCACCTCATAAGTTAAATTTCCTTGTAGTTGATTACTTGTTGGTGGACATGACGTGCGAGACCAGTCGTCGTCTCATCGAGGCGATGGTTGTTTAGTTATTACGTATGGGTCCAGAAGCCTATAGGTTGAAATTTTTTTTCGGGGTTGGAGGAGGGTACCTACTTGAAATGGTCATTTTTCTCTCTGCAAGGAGAAAAAATTGGGGGGAATAGGGGACAGACCCCATGAGTCATCTCCTGGTTACAGCACTGCTTGGGACACGTCCATGAGCGCGCCATAGAAGGAGTTCATTTCGACTTTCTGACGTTTGCATTGGAATCTTTGCTATCGGCGCTGCTCCCACGTGAAGCTCCCATTAAGGTTTGCAACGCAACGGTAGAACACTCCAGCATTTTATGCAAATCAGGGTATAGGACTACATAATCCCTGGCGACTGTTGAAAAGAAACCTGCACATATGATCCCAGTGAACGGTAATACCTCAATATTCCCGAAATCGTTGTGCGTGTGGCAGTATTATTTTGATCGATTTTGTTTGACGAATATGTTACGTGAGTGCTTATGAGAGTCATATTTATGTATCGTTTCCTGCTGGAAAAAAAGCAGTTCTATCAAATCATTTAGATCATTCGCAGGTGCAGGAGTAACTTGCATGGTAAAGCGCAATGTATTTAGTGAATTTAAAACATCCCAATTTGATTTCTTATACTTCTGCACATACATGTTCTTATCCCGGAGTATGTGCCTAGATATAATAACTTTATTACCACTTAGCATATTTTCTTGGTACCCATTTTGTGGTGTACGCGATCAAAACAACGAACGTCTTCTTTTGCATCTCCATGTTCCCAATAAATCTTCAGTTTGGACGGGAGTTTTTACAGCTTCAAAAACTTTCACTAGTTGTGAAACCTTGCACCTTGTATGTTGAGAAATTTGCGTCACGATATTGAGGAATAATCACCAACGTATCCACCACCGCTGCGGTGCAGTGTTTCGGATTTTAGCCCCACCGCGGTAGTCTAGTGGCTAAGATACTCGGCTGCTGACTCGCAGGTGGTGGGATCAAATCCCGGCTGCAGCGGCTGCATTTCCGATGAAGGCGGAAATGTTATAGGCCCGTCTGCTCAGATTTGTGTGGACGTCAATGAATCCCATGCGGTCGAAATTTCCGGAGCCCTCCACTACGGCGTCTCTCATTATCATATGGTCGTTATGGGACATTAAACCCCACATTTCAATGAATGTTCCGGGTTTTATCTTGAACACTTGGTTGATTCTGTGTGAGCCTCCCTCGCCTATGCTCACCGTTTTTGACGAGATATAAATATTCCGCTTTTTTTTAATGGTCGCATGCAGCGTGCGCCAGCACTTCTTTTACGGCGGATACACAATAGCGCTTTTGCTATACGGCAGTTTGTATGTACAGCCGTCAGCACCCTTAGCCCGAACGCTCCGACGCATGGCCTACGCTCGCTTGGACTGAGGTCAGCGCCGCCAAGCGTTGAAAATTATATGCTTGCTGCTATTAACGATAGATGGAGCACGCGTCGGTTTGACTAGTAAATTCATGTTTCCAGTATGCCTGACCGGTGGATGAAATGCATTAACTTTGCATCGCGTTTTCGCCACGTTTCGCTTGTGGCTACGTTATCGCGCGCACCCATGGCGTTCGTTTTCACATACTTATCTCGACAATGAACCATTGCGTGTGACAGCTTGCGCACCTTTCGCGTTTGAATTCACAGCTGCTGCTGAAAAATCACACGAAGACACCTATCACATGAATCACATCACAACACGTCAGCCTAATGACACGTCCGCTGCTGCATAAGACGTGAAAGAACCAGTGATGGTCGAACTTTTCCAGAACCCCTACTACGGAACCCACATCCTGTGCCCCTTTGAAAAACTAAATCCCATCAAATCATACCACCCTTGCCTAATTTTGACAAGATGACACTTCGCGCTTTTAGCAGTATGCGCTGAAAAGTGCTTTCTTTTCGTTGTATCCAGGCGTCTTCCTCGCTCAAAACACACACAGATCAAATATTTAGGCCTGCGTACTTAAAATTAGGTGCACGTTTAGAACCCCAGGTGGTCGAAATTTTTGGAGCCTTGAACTACGGCGCCCCTCTTAATCAAATCGAGGTCCATAATCAAATCATGGTTAAACCCCCGTTATTATTACAAGCACCAATCTCGCGCTTCAAGAGTATACATCTTCCGTGCAGCATGAACCGAGCAGGAAGCCACACTCTAAATTATGAGAACAGTTCAATTCACGCTGTCTGAAAATAATGTACTATATGAAACATGAACAATGCTACCGCATTTCAGATTGATTTACCCCCGTATTCACAAACTCTCCTCGACTCGACTTGCACCCTTCACTTGGCAGAGTTGAGCACTGCGCCACCGCTCGGCTGAAAATGACGCTGCGCTACTGAAGAATTGCAGCAGATTATCGCTGATATGCATTGAATTGCGGCGCTTAGAGACGGCGCTCCCATCGGCTAGGCTCAAGTGAAGGTGAAGCGTTGAGTGAAGGGGCGTTCTAGAATACGGGGGTTATAGTGTGCAACTTTAACAAAAGTCATGAACACGCGTTAACTTGGCTCTGCTTTTCAAACTCGAAAGGTGCGTAAGCTGTCGCCCGCAATGGTTTATTGTCAAGATCAGTATACCACAACGAACGCCATGGGCGCGCGCGATAACGTAGCCACGAGCGAAACGTGGCGAAAACAGAATGCGAAGTAAATGCATTCGACCCGCCGGTCAGGTGGACTGGACACAGAAATTTACTAGTGGAACCGACGCGCGCTCCATGTATCCACATCGGCAGCCAGCATATTATGTTCAACGCTTGGCGGCGCTCACCTCGGTACAAGCGAGTTGAGGCCGCATGTCGGAGCGTTCGAGTGAAAGGTGTTGACGGCTGTCCTGTCAGCGTCAAATGAAATGCGAACAAAGGCAAGCCTTCGAGATGGTATAGTGCGTGCCGTCCTCTTATCACAAATGACAAGCGCGCGCATTCTGCTCGGGAACTCTGCCTGTATATGCGTGGCCGTCCATGGTGATTGGTGGGCGCCGCGCAGTACACCATCACGAAGGCTTGCCACTGTTCGGGTTTCATTTGACGCAGACAGTAAATCCGTAATTTTGATGAGTGGGAACATGTGACCACGTGGCAAATAACCTCAAACCACGCATGTGGCTTGGCCCAGTGGCGAACTAAAGAGACAAGGTGGTACCATTCCTTCAGCGGCCTGCAGCGCTTCTTGATGTTTCCCTCTCTTTCAAAGGGACTGTCTACCGCTCGGAAAAAGTTTTCTAGTTGTGGCGAAAATGAAAAGATCGTTCATCACAATGGCGACAACGAGCATGATTTTGTGCCAGAAAAAAGCAATTGTAATTTTAGCTTGATGTTGAAAGTCAATAAAAAGCGACCACGATAGCGTCATCGAAACAGCGAACGTGGTCAATCGTGGCAATCTATTGATAAGACAAGAAATCCTCGCAGGTAGACCTATTTTGCTTAAAAACGAACACGTTTAACTTGAAATTGTATTTTATGCATTTGAGGCAGCTTTCGCTTCCGCCAGAGACTAATTTTTTTTTCTTTTTTTCTCGCGCGTTCGAATTGGCACCAGGTGGCGCAGCCGGCAATGTGTTCGCTTGACTGAATTAGGTACCGACATGCCTACCCACACATGGCGGAGAAACGTGACCACGGCGTCCGCCACCACACATGAGAACAACAAAAAAGTTTGTGCGTGCCTAAAACGGCCACTAAGGTATTTGTTTCATTAATAACCGAACTTGATGAAGCCTGCGAAACCCGCACGCGATTTCAGTTCTCGACTTTCACGGGCACTGACCAGTGTTGTTGGGCATTCATCCCGCCGATGGAAGGACACATAAACGCCGACCAAAAAATGTTTCAAAAATTTCCACGCATTTTCCACAGAAACGGCTGCAAGGTTAGACACTTCACATGGTACGCTTTTTATTGCGACACAAAACAGGACCGCAATGAACGATGGTAGGTGGTCCCTTTAACACTTTGTGATAGAAACAGTCCGAGGCTGTGATAGCGGCACGATCCTTATTTGCTGAAGCGTCTCTGCTAAATATAGACATAAAGAACCATGAAATAAAGATAAAGACATTTGTGATGGGAGTTTGCGCAGCAGAAGGAATGACACCACTCTCTCTAAGTTTTATTTTTCATTTCACTAACGCACCGCGACACATCTCCGGCAAGAGGCTATTTGCCACGCACTCACGTGTTCCCTTTCATAAGAATTACGGTTACAGGTATGCATGTTGGGACCTTCCGAGAACTCGGACCATTTCGCAATTCTTCTGTGTGTGCATAACGTCTGTGGCTGGAAAAGACCAACATCTCATTGCAATATGATTCTCTGTAAATTTTTCGATAAAGCGTACATTTTGGTGCTTTCTCTAAATCAAATCTATAACACGAATCGCAATCCATTATCGCACAAGTTTTTGCAGACACATTCAGAGAAACAAAATTAAGGAGTTTGGCTTTACCGATAAATTTCAACGAAGGAATCATGTGGTGATAGCCTATTTTTTTCCTTTGGTGCTATCTCGCTTCAAATAACTGTTCATGTGCAATTCAAAGTTATTTTATTTTCTTCTTTGTTATTGCACTTTGCACTGTGCGTGCACAGGTGTACGATCATTTATTTGCATGTGGTCGCACTTATGTGTAACAAGGTGTCATTTACTACTTCTTTCTATTTCTCTTATTTATTGCATTACGGAAATATGTTGAACACAATTTTCATACTTCAAGCTGCCTTAATGTACGCATAGGCGAAAAAGAGTGGCAGCTTGCACGTGCCTGGTTCTTCTGCAGCTGGTCCACAGGGTTAATGTATCTCTAAACACAGAAATACCAGCCTAAATGCAGCCCACAACTCATGAAACGCCACAGGAGCCCAGCACGTGTCCTCCCGTGAAATAAAAATTAAAAAATGGTCTAATATCAAATCATATTGTTTATAGGAGATACGGCAGAAATATTCGGTGGGAAGGTAATTTGCCAATGAAAATAAGGTGGGCACATCCACCGTCTAGTACCCTGACTCATTAATTCGTTCATTTAGGACCCTCGATAAACATCTGAGTTACAGGAGGCGGCGTAGCGTATTGCTCCAACTTAAATTTCATCTGTAAGTAGACAGATATTTTCTTTTTTTCACTCAGATTCCTGTGGGAAAGCTGCCATCGCATCCACCAATGATAAGCCAAAAATCAGTTGGCCACCAGGTGAGGGCATCTGGTTATTTATGCGCCCTACTTTCTTAGAAATATTTATGGACACTTAATTATTATAGCCTACGCAATCATTCTTACAGGGAGTATTCACGGGACGTCAACGTGCCCAGCTGCGTTGTAAGATTCTCAGCTTTCACACCGCTCCTGAATATGATCAGAGACACAGCGCGCTCTTCAGGCTGTACAACCAAATGGCGGCCTCCGTGAAGTCAGTGCATGCCCCCGTACAGTGGTAGCTGTTATGACAGCGCAACAACAGCCGAATTCGGTGCCGTTAGTTGTCCGCTGTGGCCACACGGGTCCGTAACCGCTATTGCACGAAATTAGAACAAAATATCCAGGATCGAGCAGGATTTGATCCCGAGTCCTCTGCGTGGCAGGCAAGGCTTCGACTACATAGTCACGCCTGTGGTTCAAACTCCTTCACGAAAATGCCCTATACAGGCGTTATGTCAGAAAAGGAATCGTGTTAACAGATGTAATATTGCGTGGTAGAAATGTAAACTATCAACCAGGCGTCACACGACACGTAGAGTGCAAAGAATGAGGTCGTTTAAAGGTCCCAACGCATCACAAACGACGCAGCAATAGTTCTTCATCGTCATCAGAAACAGCATCAACAAAGTGCGCATAATGCCTTAAAGATGGAGAGCAGAGAATACCACGCTCCTCTACAGAATGCCGAATAATGGCATAGCGGAGATTTCCGCATACTTTACAAAAGTTATGATGGTTTGTCGCATAGTGGACGCTATATATACTTGTAATCCATGCCCCAAAAGAGCCTACAACTGGATCCAGAAAGGCCACGCTTTCAGCTTTCACTGTGACTGTGCTTCGTGTACTGGTCGCACTGTGGCACACACCCACGCTGCTGCGTGTTCGTCGTAGGCCTGGCGTTTTCTTTTTTCTTTTTTTTCTTTTCTTCTTTTTAACCCTCGGAGCTGTCTATGACAGCCGTTGTTTGTACTCTGTCCTGAGAAAATTTTCCACAGGTGCAAATTTCCCTCTCTCTCTCTCTCTCTCCATTATGCAAGCACGCGCTATGTTGGTCCTCTTATTATTCGTCCCCTTCGTTCATAATAATGCTTAGGGGTGAGAGAACGAGTGCTGGGAAAAAGACAGACAGACAGACAGACAGACAGACAGACAGACAGACAGACAGACAGACAGACAGACAGACAGACAGACAGACAGACAGACAGACAGAAGAAGAAGAAGAAGAAGAAGAAGAAGAAGAAGAAGAAGAAGAAGAAGAAGAAGAAGAAGAAGAAGAAGAAGAAGAAGAAGAAGAAGAAGAAGAAGAAGAAGAAGAAGAAGAAGAAGAAGAAGAAGAAGAAGAAGAAGAAGAAATTCTTGGCGAAAACTATTTTTTTCACGAGGCGGGATTCAACCCCGCGTGCCCATGATCCGAATGCCAGCATCGTAACTACCCCAGGCACGCTAGCACAGCTGAATACAGTATAGTATGATTGATTGAAACAGAGGTTCTAACACCTCAAAACCACCATATGATTGTGAGAGACGCCGTAGTGGAGGGCTCCTGAGATTTCGACCACCTGGGGTTCTCTAACGTGCACCCAAATCCGAGCACACGGCCCTACAGCATTTTCGCCTTCATCAATAATGCAACCGCCGCAGCCGGGATTCAATCCCACGACCTGTCGATCAGCAGCCGAGTACCTTACTCACTAGACCACCCCGGAGGGGCCACGGTATTGTACATAGTATAGTATATAGTATTGTATAGTTAGCAAAGTATATCAAGTTGGTTGAAAATGGAAATGGGAGTGAGGATGACATATGACTGTGAGGAGGAAGGGAAGAAATAAAAAGAGAAAAAAGAGAATAAAAGAGAGACAAAATATATATAGAGAAAGAGGAAGCGAGTAATAGAAAGAAGTCCAGCGAAAGAAACAATTTAAGGAGCTAGAAATAGAGAGAACAACATATAAGAGGAAGAAACAAACAGAGACAAAAGAAGCCACCTGAGTTCCGCTGTTCGTTCAGGCATGATACGACTAGTGCAAAGCTTTTTGTTTTCACATGGTGTCATTTTTTCCCCTTACGGCTGGAGATAAACTCACTGAAGGTCAATATACGTAGCGTCTTAGCAGTATCACGGCTAGGTCGGATACTCATTCATACAATTGAGCTCCTCGATTGATTGATTTGTTGATTGATTGATTGATTGATTGATTGATTGATTGATTGATTGATTGATTGATTGATTGATTGATTGATTGATTGATGATTGATTGATTGATTGATTGATTGATTGATTGATTGATATGTGGGGTTTAACGTCCCGAAACCACCATGTGATTATGAGAGACGCTGTAGTGGAGGGCTCCGGAAATTTCGACCACCTGGGATTCTTTAACGTGCACCCAATCTGAGGACACGGGCTTACAACATCTCCGCCTTCATCGTAAATGTAGCCGCCGCAGCCGGGATTCAATCCCGTGATTTGCGGGTCAGCAGCCGAGTACCCTAACCACTAAACCACCGCGGTGTGGCAATGAAACTCCTCCCAGCCCACGCAATTCATTTTTTTCTTTATATACATAATCAGGACGTAAGCTGCGTGCAAAGCACCGGCAAAGTGCAAAAAAAAGGTAAAATTACCAGCATAGGAACAAAAGTTGTCGCTGGTGAGCTGTATCATTCTGAATTTATTTATTTATTTTTATTATTTATTATTTATTTATTTATTTATTTATTTATTTATTTATTTATTTATTTGCCCCTGCACGCAGCCTCCGGAGAGCCAAGGGAACCAGCCGCATTTTCGTTGCATTTAACCCCTCCATCTAGCCTTTCCGCAGGTCCTATTTTCTCCCGCAAATTAAGGCCTGCGTAGCCCCAGTATAAAGCATTAACACCCGCTAATTTTGCGGAAAAGTGGCATGCAGATAATGATAGCACTTGTACGCAGAAACACGACGCGTACGCTGATAGTAGCTGAACAATAGATATAAGTGCATAGAGACCACTAAAAAGATGGGTGGAGTCTGATAACAGCTTGTGACAATCAATTAACGGGATGATTTGAGTACACACAGAGAGGAGAGAGTGCAAAATGCGGTAGAAGCAGTGTAGCCCTTTACCCACTAGTTGTGGCACTGCTGGCTGAACAAGCTCGTACAGTTCCCAGGAGAATCAGCGCCGGCAATATCAGGCATCACAAAGATGGATTAAAACAAGCCGTTACGATCGCATTAGCGTGGCCTATCAGGCAGTAATATAAGAGCGAAATAGCTCACATGTTATACGCTGACTGACAAGTGGAGACTCGTCATCGAGAACCGTCACTTTCATTGCCGCGATCCTTTATAAGAAAACGAAATCAATATCAAATCGCTGCGGTTACTCCTTGCTCATTCTTACTGGCGCGATCTACGAGATACAGCTGCATGGTTACTCCATCGGCGTCAGAATCGGGTTGCAAAACGGGTACCTGATGACCTCCCTCACCATTTAACCACAATAGCACTCCCTTTTCCCATTGCGATACAACACAGATTTGCGACCCGAAGAGAAAATCCTAATGACACCCTATGCCACTCTAAATTTACCCAAATAAACAAACAAACGACACATAATAACCACGTTTTTGCGCAACTTGATAGGTTCCTATTCATCCTATGCGTAGTGTTACGCAAATTAAAGTGCCTGTTGTCTATTGCGATTCATCAGAACCACCGTTTGTGGTTCCAGGGCTGCAGCGCCTAAAGTTTTCGTTTGTTGGTGAGCCATGTCGTCGTCTCGGTCTATCATAAATACGTATGCACCACAAAATAAAAAACATCTGACAAACGCCACTGGTCACCACCTGTTCATACTGTGCATATTATCAGTTAAACGTTCATAGTTACTGCTTAAAACATTATGTTTGGTTTAGCAGCAGTGTCGGAATCTCCGACAAAGTTTACCAAGGCACTCAAGTTTCGTATCTAAAACCAAAATTAAGATGGCCGCCGACAAACGGAAACAGATGAAATGCCTCAGAGGGCAGGTGTTTTGACGGGAAGATATATTTTTGTCAAAAGCGCTTTGTCATCTTCGGAATGTTTGGCAGGGTGACCGGAAGCAAATTTCAGGTCACCACGTAAGAGAAAACACAAGGAATCGTATTTGATGCCCATATTGAAATCCCTATAGAACCATCAGGAATCAATCTAGCACGCGGTAACTTGTAATCGGTAGAAGCTGTAGCATAATTAGTAAAAAGTATTGAGAGGCATTAAATACGCTCCACCTTCAAATAACCTTAACCAGCATAACACAGAATCGCTACAAGCCTCGATACCATACTTTTATGTTCTCTTTCATTTTTTTAAAGTTTTACATATATATGTGTATGTATATATGTGTATATATTTTGTATATATATATTACCCTGACGAAGTTTTCGTTGTCTAAAATGTTTTAACCACTGATCGATTTCCTCTTTCGCCACTTTTAAGACCACTTCTGCTCCAGCATTGTAGTCAGCGCCTTCACAGGAAGTTCTTTGCAGGCCTGGCCACACTTACCCATTGCAGCGCCTCAACGCGTGGCTTTTTGATGTGGCGTCGCGAGGTTGCGTAGCTACGCTAGGGTGGTCTAGAAAGCTACGCGAAGCTTCGCACCCTCTCTCTTCAGAAGGAGAGAGCGCGGCACCACGTGAGAAAGCCATGCGCTGACACGCTGCGACGTGTACGTTATTCCGAACCTTTGTAGTAGCGGGACGCGGCGCCTCTCTACCAATTTTCGGAGTTTCTTTGTTCGCTGTTTACTTCAACGTGCCTGGACTCTGGAGCACCTCTCCCATTGTTGAAATGCTTTTACCTTTTCTTTCTCCCCCCCCTTTTTTAGTGTTTCCCTTACCCTCGAGATAAGGTTTCTGAACGTCATTGCAACCATGCTTGAAATGGGGCAAGGGCTATGCTTTTCTGCTTTACAGACTTCTTTCTTCGTGGTGATTAACAACAGCGACACGCGCCACCACTGAACATGACGTCTATAGACGTCAGATTCTGCCCAAGCGGCGCTGTGAAAAACGCTGCCACCAGCGCCCACATCGCCCACCTGGCCTTAATTGTGTAGTGCAAAGAGAGCCGTACGCAAGCGAACGTGCATAGGCCCTTTTTTTTTCGTTGGAGTTGAAGCATAGTTTCCTGAAAATCAAGGACTTGGCAAGCTTCTTCCGTCAATCGAATACCGCTTCAGAAAAGCAGGAAGCTCATCAAAGCACACTGCGGGTACAATGCAAAAGATGTTTCAGTTATTTCGGTGAGCTGAAACTCTCAAGCGTGCATCGCATGACATTGAGTTGGAGGCAAGCATTTCGACGTGCGTTCTGTGACGCTAAATGCGTAAGTTTGGGCATACTCATGTTGCAAAAGCGATGAAGTGCATACACGAGCAATATACCCCGCGATCAGTGGTACGAAGCTCGCTTTATCCAGCACGAATGGTCCCGGCAATTTTCGCATTTGCAATAGCATTCCCCATCCATCTCTCGGTTCCTGCGCGTTGAAATGTTTTATTGCGCATCCTGGAATGTTCTGTTCGCGGTTTCCTTCCTATTGCATATACTGCAAATGGAGATACAAGCGTTCCCACGTACTTGGAGTACAATGAAAGGCAAAAGCAAGGCCTCCGAGATACCTCCGGCAATCGCGGAGACCACTGCCAATAAAAACATGATTGTAGTCACGACGAATATTTTGTTATCTACCTGTACAACGTACGTGTTCGCGTTTGCTGTAGTTAAAGCCGGAATTTACAACCTTCGAAGCCTACGTCTGTGTCGCTGTGTCATAGTAACTGTATACCTCAGATTATTGGTGGTTTCGGCGTGTGCGATGTTTATCGCACGCGTCACCAGCCTACTGTTGCACGGCGCGCATCGCTGTCAGAGGCTCCGTTGAGCGTCATAATTCAAGGTACCATGGTACTCCGTCAGCGCTACTCAAAACGATGGTACTCATAACAGCCCGTATTCAGTGGTCTCGCCTTTCTGGTTTGCGGCAGCTACCGAAATCAATGAAACTGAAGTCTTTTACGTCTGTGACAATCCACGACGCAGCAGTAGCGACAATTGAGGTATTTCTTCGTAGAGTGCGGAGCTGTTGCGTCTGCTCTTGTTTTCGCAGTAGTTCTGGCAAGCGAACTACCAAGCATGCCATGGCGGTTCGGTGACACGTCCGACTATCAGAAAGAAATTTTCGGCTCTTTTTAAAAGTTTTCAGTGCACAAACACACCTAACATTTAGCTCAATCATTGTTTCACCCATGCTTGTTGCACCTGGTTGCGCTGTGTAAGGAAGTCGGGCTTTGCGCTACCAAAAACTGCGCCGGCAGGTGGCACTACGTATCTGCAAAACTCCAGAGTTTGACGTAAGGAAGCACTCCAGACCACTCTTGCGTCCTATCAGAAATCCTAGTATATAGAAATAAGGCATCTGACAATACATCCCTAAACGTAAAACTCAATGGAACGCAAATAACGAGGTTGAAACCATCCGAATTCTGGGGGCCCACTTCAATAATCGAGGCAACTACTCGTTTGCTTTACATAAACTAAAAACGTCCTGCCTACAAATCTCTCGCATGATTAGTCGGGTGGCTAACCGACGACGAGGGTTGAAAGAACAAGACATAATGCGACTCATGCACGCATTTGTTATCAGTCGCATAACCTATAGCTTTCCTTACCTGGGGGTCTTGAAAGCAGAAGAGCACAAAATAGACAGAGTCATACGTGTGACTCTCAAGAAGGCTCTGAACCTTCCCCCGTGGACCCTCACGGAACATCTGCTTCAAATGGGGCTTCACAATACCGTATCAGAACTATTCCATGCACACCACACGAATCAAGTCATGCGCCTCGCCATCACTAAAACGGGACGGGAAACACTATCAGAACTTGGCATCGAAGCCCCCATTGAGAGAAGGGAAAAACAACGTATCCCACATGAATGAAGGCAGGACTTCATCATCAAACCACTTCCACGCAACATGCATCCTCAGTTACACGAACATCAACGTCGGGCACAGGCAAAAGTTCACGACAACTACTCAGATACTGAGGGCGCCTTCTTTGTCGATGAAGCTGGACCAGTGAACGGCAAATATACAGCAAGCGTCATTTATTGTGGAAAACAGGTTAATTCTATATCAGCGCAGGACTCAGACACAACTAGTATGGAAGGAGAAGGAATCGCCCTCGCCTTACGAAAGCCAAAGTCCACTTTCGTTCTAACAGATTCAAAAGCAGCCTACCAAAGTTTTTGTTAAGGCCACACTGGCCCCATTGCGCATCGACTTCTTACACAACTCTCGTCCTCACGCTAAGAGGGCGAATGGAAACAGCTGGTACGGATACCCGGCCACTGCGGAGTTAGAGGCAATGAGCTCGCCCATGCCTTGGCCCGAGAATTACTCTTCCCGAACTCCGACCACGGCATATCGCACCCACCTTCGGCTATGCGTATGGACCCGTTCCTAACATACACAGATATTCTTGAACATCAAAGACTCGAAAGACGGAAACTTCCGCCCCCGGGGCCAAAGCTCAGTAAAGAATCCCAGGTAGCGTGGCGTCACCTGCAGACCTTGTCTTACTCCAATCCATACATACTGTTCAAGATAGATCCCGACACATACGCCCCACAGTGCAGGTTGTGCGTCACTAAAACAGCCACCCTGTACCACTTGGTATGGTAATGCCCGCACAATCCACCTCTACAACCCAGAGCACCGCACAACACTGTAGGGTGGGAGGTAGCTCTGCCCTGCTCGGATCCGAAGACCCAAGAGGCCCTCGTGAGACGAGCGAGGACAGTGGCCCATGGGATCCCGGACTAAGGAGCCCCCTCACCGACACTCCTTCCTCGGTCGCAAATAAAAGTTTCATTCTCTCTCTCTCAGACTTTGACGTCTATATTAACACGCAAAGAATGACAAGGCGCCTTTGACAAAAATAGGTCCTCTTATTGAAACGTCGGCCAGTCTGTTTGAGGTCCTTCCTCTATTCACTCGGCTTACCCCACTACGTATCCAAATCCAGAGATGCAAGCTTGGATCTCGGCGGTAAAGTAATTGAAGCCCCACTTCTTGAGTATCTTCGCAGTGATGGTTGTTTACTCGCTACCGGATCACTAAGAATGAAAAAGGCAACAGCTAGTTTAAGAGATAGCCGATGGCGTTAGCGGAGCTGAAACACCATTCCCTACATGCTGTAGGGAGCTGAAAGCGGAGAGAAGAATAAAGAAGAAGAAACTCGAGCCCCGGTACAACAAGGATTGTGAACAATCCCACTGGTTAGGGCAGAAAACAAGAAGCACAGGAGTGTGTGTGTGTGTGTGTGTGTGTGTGTGTGTGTGTGTGTGTGTGTGTGTGTGTGTGTGTGTGTGTGTGTGTGTGTGTGTGTGTGTGTGTGTGTGTGTGTGTAATTCTTTAAAGGAGTGAAGAAGGCACCTAAATTCTGTCTGCCTCTTGAGTGACACGGCGCTGTGCCTTGTAGGGGAAGGGGAATGAAAGTGGGAAGAAGTGACAGAGTTGTGTATATTGCCCCCTGCATGTAATGGGTTGGAAGCAACAGTGGCTCTCACCGTGAAAAAGAAAGGATTACTGCGTCATCTTCGCTCGATTCATTTGGTTACTTCCACAGGGTTATATGCTCCACTGTGTTTCATTACATCAGTGCAACTAAAAGATTACTGTTCTAGTGAACCCTAACCTTTTCAGATCTTTAGTTTATAATTCGTAGCTATGTCTGTCAGGAACAAGAGATGGTTTGACCACTTGCTCAGCAACCATTTTATTGGCAGTTTTATCTCTAAACTAATTTTTCAGATTGGCTTTATTATTATTTTACTTTCATTTAGGTATCCTACCGCCTGGTTCTTGGCGAATTCCCCTCTGTGGGTGAGCGCCATCCGTCTGAGGTCATCAGCAGCAGCATCAGATCCAGCCGCGATGGACACGCTTTTCAAGAGCTGGCTACATCTTGACTCATTAAAAGCCCCTTGCACTTCTGAAGTCTCATGACAATATGTGTATAAAGTCGAGATGGGCTCGTCATGGCCGGAGCATCAAACAGGTGGCAGCAGGGCCAGGGGTATCAGGTCCCACCTAAATGGCAGGCACCAATTGTCGTCTCGTCCAGGAACTTGACCTGGCTCCATAGTGCTGGCAGGGGAGGATAGAACGAGAAGAGGCGGTGTTCTATACTGGAGACAGGCAAGACTCCGGTAGGCCATGGTGATCTTCGAGTGTTCCTGTGCCAATCCAGGGCAGGCGCTGAGGAGGTGGTCGAGGGTCTCAGGATCCCCGCAACGACTGCAGGCAGGGGAGGCACAGAGACCCTTGGCGTGGCGGCGGGCAGCAGTCAATACACAGCCAGTCCGTAGGCGCAGCAGGGTGGCATAGTCCCTTCTGGTGAGACCCGTCTCGGGCAACGGTTTGGGTCCTCGTTCGTTGGCCACCCTGGAGTCTGGGTGAACCGTAACGAGGATCCACTTGGTGCGTGCCTGCGTGTGATCCCGGGCTGCGACGGCCCGGGAGACGAGGTGCCAGGCTGGTGGGCAGCCTTGGTAAGCGTGTCCGCCTCCTCGTTGCCGGCTATGCCCGCATGGGACAGTAGCCAGTGGAAGGAGACGGATGCTTCAGAAGCAGCAAGGGCCTGGTACTTGGCCGCCAGGAGGCTCCCGGTCAACCCGGCATGTCGGGGGTTGGCCAGGATTTGAAGCGCCGCCGTACTGTCACCGATGACGGCAACAGAGCATCGGGATGTCCTCCTCCGGAAAGTCACCCGCTAGGTGGAGCCCGGCCAGCTCCGCCGCCGTGGAGCTTGCTGGGAAGAGCCGTTTATACTGCCTGCTGCTTCTCCGTGCAGGCATGACGCAAGACACCGCCGCAGTTTCGTCTGGCACCGCGGATCTGTCGGTTTACACCTGCAGGTGGCCCTCCAGTTGCTCCTCGACGCAGTTTTTTTTTATGTTAGTAGAACTGACACACCCTTTCCGACGTTCCGGATCTCTTTCAAAACAATGAGGTGAATTATCTAAATCAGGCTCTCCTTCTTTTTCATGTCTCTCTTTGCCCATTAGCAGCTATTTTGCTTTGAGGAACACCGGCGCACACTGTATGCTTCACTCCCTAAGTTTCCCGCTTGTGGAGCTGAAACATTACCTTCCCTACATGATTCGCCCCTCCACACTTTTTTACTTTTCTTCGTTTGTTTCACGCTGTATTTATGTCTAAGGTTTTGCTACTCACCATTCAACTCACGAATATCCTGACTCATGCTGGCATAAGAGGCGCATTCGCCGCGTTCAGTTAAAAAGCTAAGAGGAAGAGCGTGGGAAAAGAAAAAAAAAACGAGGTGAAGGTGAAGAGCTCAGCCGGAGTGAGATTAGTGCTCTCTCGTAGCATTCGAGCGCCTGAGCAAATACGAGTATGCAGCGTCGGTGCAAGCGTCGGGCATGCTTCAAGGTCGAAATCGCGCCTCAGTCGTGAGCCCGGTGCACCGTGACCTCGACACGGGCTAGCGCCGCCGAAGACAAGCGAGCGCACTGCACCTCTCGCGACTCGGACACGCGAGTCGCTCGCGTCGGATGCTGTGGAAAAGGGGCCAAGTGTGTCGGCAAAATATTGACACGACCGACGCCTCGCGAGAAGCCAAGGGGGCGAGAGTAAACGCCAGTGTAAACAAATCAAGCCGCGAGCTCTTCTCCGCGCAACCGCGTATTTTAGGGGGATCCCCCGACCGGCTATTTCCGGACAGTGGCTCCTCCACAGGCGCGCTGAGCTTTCGGCGCTGTCCCTTCTTTTTAAAACGTGATTTCTGGCGCCCGAATTTCTTGCTTCTCTGTTTGAGCAGCGTGCTCATTGCGTGCTTTCTTCGCCTCAAGAGGCCGGTTCCTACCGGCGCACGCAGGCGGCCGCGTGTATGGTCGCTCTTTGGGTGGCCCCTCGCCATGCCATTATGCGCTGACACAGTGCGCGAGTAGCGTGCGAAACACTTGCAAGATGTGAAAACGGGGCTGCGGGTGAGCGCCATTAGCTGAGCAGCGTGGGCGCTGGCAAGTGCGCGCCATACTGAGTGGTGTCGAGATACAGAATTCTTCGAGCGTCAGCTACGCATGTGACCACGCACCTGTCGGGAACGCGTTTGGACGCCTACTCCATCTGAGCAGCACTATAATATGAATTGTGCGCGCGTATAAAATTATGATTCATGGCAATGAAATCTTTTCATTATTTCTTGTATGCAGCTAGAGGATCTCGGCTCTTAATAAAATACAATTATTCAAGAATATGCTGTGAAAAACACCAGAAATTGGTGCATTTCCAATGGTATAACATTCGAGCAACGTACATGTTTTGGATTGCTTACAACACTACGTAATACCAACACTACATTATGCATAGAAAACTTTTTGGGGGGGGGGGCTAGTGGGGGAGGGCTTGAGACCATCATATATTATATTGTCACGACGCAAACACAGCAGAAGTCGTACATAGAAGACCTCACTTTAATTAAATGCAAAGCGCTCGAAAAAAGGACCGGGCAAGAACTTCGTCTTTCTTTCTTGCTGCGCGAGCTCTTCTCTGCAGGTTGAATGCTCTTCCTGGAGGGAGGCATTTGCCTCCCTCCAGAAAGAGCATCGTCCCGATGCTCTGCGACTAAATACGCGGTGTATGTAGTTGACGTATTATGCAACTGGCGCACTGCAATATGGCTTCATCCGCATAACGTGTACGATTTCATATTTTTGCTAGCGACTTCGCGAGGAACTGTCAGGGATGACCTCATAGTTCACATAACTTAGGCGCCGTACAACATTGTAGGGACCAAAGTACTTCTTGAGTAACTTTTCAGAAAGGTCACGTCGGCCGATTGGCTCCAGAACCACACTTCCTCGCCTGGTTGATAAGTCACGTATCAGTGTCACTGGTTATAACGTTGTGCGTCGTAACTCTGCTGCCAGGCGATTCGCACGCGTGCAAGCTGCCGCGCCTCTTCAACTCATTAGGTAAATGCTTGAGCATCGGTGTCTATATCGTCGCAGTCGTGGAGCAACATGGCATCAGGCATTTTCGTCACTTCACGGCCATAAAGAAGACTAAATGGCATGCTTCGGATAGTTTCCTGCTGCACCGTATTATAGGCGAACGTCACGTATATAGTAGAACGTCGTCCCAATTTTTATGATCCACGTCAATGTACATACTCAGCATATCGGCGATTGCCTTGTTGAGGCGTTCTGTTAATCCGTTGGTTTGTGGGTGATATGAGGTAGTTTAGCGATGCGCTGTGCCACTGAGCTCAAGCACTGACTTAAGGAGCATGGCCGTGAAAGCGGTACCTCTGTCCGTTATTATAATCCTAGGAGCACCATGCCTCAGACCAATATTTTCAATAAAAATTGGGCCACTTCTACTGCGGTTCCACTCGATAATGCCTTTGTTTCTGCGTAGCGAGTAAGGTAGTTGATAGCGACGATTACTCACTTGTTTCCAGTGTGCGAAGTTGGAAATGTTCCAAGGAGGTCCACTCCGATTTGTGCAAAAGGCATGGTGGGCAGTTGAACTGGCTGCAACAATTTGGCTGGATTTAAACGTGGCGATTTTCGTCGTTGACAATCGAGGCACGTGCGGACGTAATGCTTTACAGTGCCTGGAAGCGTCGGCCAGTAGTACTTCTGTTGGATTCTGGCCAATGTGCGCGTGTATCCGAGGTGGCCGGAGGTTGCCTCATCGTGGCAAGCGCTCAGGATCTCATCGCGAATGGATGTCGGGACGACAAGTAAGTGGGCACTTCCGCTGGAGGAAAAGTTTTTCTTATATAGGACACTACTGCGCAAGCAGAATGACGGCAGGCTCCTTGCAAATAAATATCTTGGGAACTCTTGTAGACTGGCCGTTGAGAAAATTATTAAGAGGAAGCAACTCGCTGTCTTCTTTCTGCTTAGACGTAAGGGTGACCGTGTCGACCACTCCTAAAAACGCCATGTCATCCTCTTCTGGGACATCGTCTTGCTTTATAGGTGACCTGGATAAGCAATCAGCATCGGAGTGCTGCTGTCCCAACTTATAGACGACCATCATATCGAATTCTTGAAGGCGTAAGCTCCAGCGTGCTAGCCGACCAAATGGGTCCTTCAAGTTGGTCAGCCGGCAAAGCGAGTGGTGGTCGCTGACTACGTGGAAGGGACGGCCGTAGAGGTATGGGCGAAACTTTATAACTCTCCATACTACAGCAAGACATTGCTTTTTTCTGTTGTGGAATAATGGGACTCGGCGCGGGAAAGCGTCCTACCTGCATATGCGATCACTCGCTCGGCTGAGTCTTGCCACTGGACGAGTACAGCACCTAAACCTACGTTGGTGGCATCGGTGGGGATCGAGGTTGGAGCGTCTTCGTCAAAGTGAGCAAGCACAGGTGGTGTCTGCTGGCACTGTCATAGATCTTCAAATGCTGCGTGTTCCTCTTCGCCCCAAAAAATGGAACATCGTCACTCGTTATGCGTATTAAGGGCGACGCTAGATGAAAGAAATTGGCGATAAATCTGCGGTAGTAGGCGCAGAGGCCAAGAAAACGTCTTACGGTCTTCTTATCCGTTGGCACCGGAAATTTTCGGATGGCATCGATCTTGTCGGGGTCCGGACGAACACCTTCATAGCTCACCAAATGTCCTAAGAATCAGAGTTCCTTGAAACCGAAATGACATTTTTTCAGGTTTCAGCGTTAGGCCGGCGGACCGTATTGCTTGAAATACTAATAGCAGCCGTCTTAGATGTTCCTCGAATGTTTCTGAGAAAACAATGACGTCGTCGAGGTACATTAGACACGTCTGCCACTTAAGGCCTGATAGGACGGTATCCATCAGTCTCTGAAATGTTGCTGGATCTGAGCACAATCCGAAGGGCAAGACTTCAAACCGTGGGTACAAGAACCGGACGCTCGGGGCATGGATGCAGTCATACTCACCACATCATCGTATGTCACGAATCTCACGCAACTTATTTATGTAAAGCCTCTACAGAAGTTCCAACATTTCAGTATATCACAAAGTCATGAACGGGTTCATATGCGTGACCGATTACGTGAACCTTGTATAGCGACAGAAACGATTTATGCCCCAGGAAACACAGACACAAAATAAAACACGGGACGACATACCAGTGCTAGCTATAACGGTTTATTGAACCCGCCACATGTACTGTGATCATCACCATATCACACGCTTGGACTACTTTGTTAGACAGCACTACCTCTTATCTCAGGGTGGCGCACTCATGCAGGCTGATTATAATGAAGACATCGGTTCAGCATCTATAATCTTGCCTCTATAATCTTGTATAGCGAAGCTGTTTCAGAGACTGTGCGCAACGGTTTTTGTGAAAATAGGCCAAGGCACGGAGGGGTCGATGCCAATTGTAGGTGCGAAACGACGTGTGTCTGTGTTCTAAATTTGCTTTGAAATGTGATAATAATTCATTAAATGTAATAATGTGTTTATACATATTTCTAATAAATGTATGAAACTTGTACAAGCTGATTTTCCTTTTTCTTACCTGTAATTTGCCTTTATTTCTCACATCGTGTTATACGCATAGGCAGCACGACTGATATTAGCAAGGAGTTGGCTCGTCTCCTGCTATGTGAAGTTGGTGGGACGGATGGACGGATGAATGGATGGAAAGACGAATGGATGTACGGACGGACGGACGGACGGACGGACGGACGGATGGATGGCTGGATGGATGGATGGATGGATGGAATGGAATGGAATGGAATGGATGGATGGATGGATGGATGGATGGATGGATGGATGGATGGATGGATGGATGGATGGATGGATGGATGGATGGATGGATGGATGGATGGAACGTGTCGTATGTCGGCCTCTGCTGTCTTTACATGCACTGTGGTCGCTTATGTACGTTGGGCCCACTGTTCGCACCAACCTGGTATTAGAAGATCAAATAATATTTTAATTGTTTTACTAAAGAGGCGTAGAAAAAGCTCGAAAACCATTAGTTGTTACGCGAACAAATGGGCGTGCTCACAAACACATACGCACACGCACACACACGCGCATGCCATTACAGGTACCTTGTTTATTCTTAGACAATACACCACTTTCGTAACTGCTTTTAATGTCAGAATTCTAATCATTCGACTGGATTGTTCGAATGACTATAGACGGGCATTACTTACAAAATAACAAGTAATGGATAATTGCGTAATTAGTAAAACATGACTAGACATATTTCAAATACTGCTAAACCTCAATATAACAGACCTAATTAAAGTGAAAATCTCAAAATAACAAATTGATTCTCTTATCATGCCTTCATGCCATGAAGCTATGAATGCTATAGCTAAATGATGCTCAGAAGCTTGGAACAGAAAACGCGGTGTGCGAGCGCCGCATATTTCATAGGCGAGAGAGTCTTTTTTAACGCGCAATCGTTAAAGAGCTCGTTTTGTCCGGATTCCGGTGTCGGCGTGGCACCTTCTGCGTGGGCAGGAAGCTGTTCTACGTAATTCGGGGGGTCTCTTTAACACGCAAGTGTAAAACCACGCCCGTTGTCAAAACAAGCGAATTGGACAAAGAGCGAGTGGTTCAAAGGTACACCAATTACAAAGCAATCATACATAGTTATTCATCATCAATAACGAAGTCAACAGAAAATTCATCAGCTGCTCAGACTCTATTGTTGCCTCAGGGAGACTTTGCGGGTACTTCGGAACTGTACTTCCTGTGGTCATCAAAGGGTAGCTTTCATTGACCAACGTAGCTCGCATAGACTCGCGGCACGATTGAGGTGCCCGCGAAGAAACGAAGCCAGGCGACCGACTGAGAAGGCGATGCGAATTGGGTCCGACCCCGCTATCATCTTCTACTTTTGAGGCTAAGATGGAATAATATCGGGGGTTTAATGACGCAAAACCACGATATCATTATGGAGACGCTGTAGTGGAGTATTCTGTAAATTTTGACCACCTCGTGTTCTTTAACATGCACTGACGTCGCATAGTACACGAGCCTCCACCATTTTGCCATCATTGAAGTGCAACCGCAACGCCGGGATCAAACCCGTGACCTGCGGGTATGTAGCAGAGCACACCCTATTAACCCCGACAACGAACACTGGCGTCGCTGCGGTCGTGTTGATGTGACGTCATGGCACGGTCGCCTGCTCCACCAGCGCTTATCGACTTTTTTCTGCGCCAGCCGTGTACACGCTCTTTGCAATACGTTGGTGATTATTCCTCCATTTCCTGGCGCAGTTTTCTCAACATACAAGGTGCAATATTTCACAGCTAGTGATGTTTTTAAAGCTGTAAGAAGTTTTCAATATTTAGCTTAGAATAGGCTGACTCCCGTCCAAACGGAATATTTATTGTGAACATGCTGATGCAGGTGAAGACGTTCGTTGTTTTTATCGCGTACACCACGGAATGGGTGCGAGGCATAAACTGCGGGATTAGAACATGTCCGTGCCAAAGTATGTGAAATAAAATTGGGACGTTTTCAATTCACTAAATAGATTGCGCTTCACCGTGAAATTAGGTTACGCCAGCATCTGCGAATGATTTAAACGATTTGACAGAACTGCGCTTTCTCCAGCAGAAGACATTACATGAATATGACTGTCCTAAGCACTCACGCAACATATTGGTCAAACAACCAGAATAAGACTGCCGCACACACAATCATTTCGGAAATAATGAGATATTTCTGTTCACTGGGATCATATGCAAAGGTTTCTTCTCAACAGTCGCCTGGGATTATGAAGTTTTATACCCTGATTTACGTGAAAGCTAGAGTGTTCTAACACTGCGTCACAAATTCAACTGGTACCTTCACGTGGGAGCACCGCTGATAGCAACAATTTCAACATAAACGTCAGGAAGTCGAAACGAACTTTTTCTTTGGTGCCCTCACGGATGTGGCCCAAGCAGTGGCGTAACCCGGGGATGGCTCACCGGGCCTGTACCCTATCCTCCAATTTTTTTTTCTCTAAGCAGAGAGAAAAATGAGCATTTCAAGTAGGTGCCCTCCCTTCAACACAAAAAAGCCCCGCCGTTGTGGTCTAGTGGCTTAGGTACTCGGCTGCTGACCCGGCGCAGGTCACGGGATCGAATCCGAGCTGCGGCGGCAACGTTTCCGATAGAGGCGGAAATGATGTAGGCTCGTGTGCTCAGATTTGGGTGCACGTTAAAGAACCCCAGGTGGTCAAAATTTCTGCAGCCCTCCACTACGGCGTCTCTCATAACCATATGGTGGTTTTGGGACGTTAAACCCCACATATCAATCAATCACCCCGAAAAAAATTTCAACTCATACATAGACTTCTGGACCCATGTAATAACTAAACCTTCACCTCAATAAGGTGATAACTGGTCTCGCACTTCATATCCACCAACAGGTTATCAACTGCAAGGAAATTCGACATATCAGGTGGTTATCTAAACTGGTAGCTCTATACGATTCTGCACCGTTAAGTGCCAACCACTGGCACGCGTATGCACGCGCCTACGCGTCAAAAGCGTCTAGTCGCGCCTGTGGAGGAAAAGGGCGCGCAACTACTGGCACGCGTCGACCGCGTTGACGCCCACGCGTCCAAGGCCGATGCACAATGTTGCTTGATCTTTTGGCTTAGAACTGTCCAAGTGCAGCACAGAACGGCACGTTCTCAACTAGAGCGGGAATGTATGTTTAGAAGATATCAGAACACGTTACCAAGTTGATAGTGCTTCAACCACCACAGTTTATACTATTTTAGAAGTAATTGACATTTCAGTGCCCAAAGTATCTACAGCGGTATGCACCAGAAATCAACATCGGTGCCTGTGCCGCTCCCGCGAATGAACATTCGCGTCTAGCATACTGTACGTCTATCATAGGCGTGTGCAGGGTTCTCCTTAAGGAGGGGGGGGTCGAAAGTTTGTCCCAGTGCCCCTCCCCAGGGCTGACTTAGCACCCCTCCTTATTATGTTACTATATGGAGTTGACACTGAGCTCCCCCCCCCCCCTCCTCTCTGTGGTGAATGAGGCGTGGCTGCCCTCCTGATCAGGTTTACAAACCACCGGGTTTCTATACCTGCACTACCAAAGTTACTAACAATATCTTGCATATGCTGGTACCTTCAGTATATTTACCAACATATTTTATATCAGTCAACTTAATAATCACGCCTGCAACTTCATGATCTGACAGAATTAAGTCAGTCATAACACTACAATTGAGGCCAGAGTAGCAGGCTTTCGGCTGATGCGCGCGTTGGAGATATCTTCTAATGCAACAAAGCACACCTGGTTCTTATTGATACAACTGATAATGGCCATAAGATAGGAACCGAATACTGCGTAGAATGCCTTCGGGCATTTTCCATAGTCGAAATGTGCTCTAATGCAACTAACTGTGCCTGACACTTCATGATGTGACAGATATCGGTCATAATATTGCAACTGACCCCTGTATGGAAGACTTCTGGGCGTTGTCTTTAGTCAAAGTATTCTCTAAAACGACAAATGACACCCAACTGTTTATGAAGTCACAGATATCGGTCATAATATTAGAACTGAAACCTTAATGCAAGACTTCTGGACGTTGTCTTTAGTCAAAGTATTCTCTAACACGACAAACGACACCCAACTATTCATGAAGTCACAGATATCGTCATAATATTGGAACTGAACCCTGTATGAAAGACTTCTGGACGTTGTCTTCAGTCAAAGTATTCTCTAAAACGACAAATGACACCGAACTGTTTATTAAGTCGCAGATATCGGTCATAATATTAGAATTGAAACCTTAATGCAAGACCTCTGGACGTTGTCTTTAGTCAAAGTATTCTCTAAAACGACAAATGACACCGAACTGTTTATTAAGTCGCAGATATCGGTCATAATATTAGAACTGAAACCTTAATGCAAGACCTCTTGACGTTGTCTTTAGTCAATGTATTCTCTAAAACGACAAACGACATCCAACTGTTTATGAAGTCACAGATATCGGTCATAATATTAGAACTGAAGCCCTAATGCAAGACTTCTGAATGTTGTCTTTAGTCAAAGTATTCTCTAAAACGACAAACGACACCCACCTGTTTATGACTCTAAAACGACAAACGACACCCACCTGTTTATGAAGTCACAGATATAGGTCATAATATTGGAACTGAACCCTGTATGGAAGACCTCTGGACGTTGTCTTTAGTCAATGTATTCTCTAAAACGACAAACGACATCCAACTGTTTATGAAGTCACAGATATCGGTCATAATATTAGAACTGAAGCCCTAATGCAAGACTTCTGAACGTTGTCTTTAGTCAAAGTATTTTCTAAAACGACAAACGACATCCAACTGTTTATGAAGTCACAGATATCGGTCATAATATTAGAACTGAAGCCCTAATGCAAGACTTCTGAACGTTGTCTTTAGTCAAGTATTCTCTAAAACGACAAACGACATCCACCTGTTTATGAAGTCACAGATATAGGTCATAATATTGGAACTGAACCCTGTATGAAAGACTTCTGGACGTTGTCTTTAGTCAAAGTATTCTCTAAAGTGACAAGCCGCACCCAACTGTTCATGAAGTCACAGATATCGGTTATAATATTGGAACTGAACCCTGTATAGAAGGCTTTCGAATGTTGTCTGCAACCAAAATGTTCTCCAATGCAACAACCCACACCTACTCCTCATGATGTGACGGATTTAGGTCATGAAACTGTAATTGTACACTGTGCAGAGGGCTTTCGAATGATAAGCGTATCTGAAATATCCTCTAATGCAATAAACCACACCTCGCTCTTAATGATACAACAGATACTGGTCATAAGAATGGAACCAAGCATTACATATAATGCCTTTGGGCATTTTTTGTGGTAAATATATGCTTTAACGCAATTAACTGTACCTGAAACCTCATGATAAGACAGATATTGGTCATAAGGCTGCAACTGAACCCTGTATGGAATACTTCTGGATGTTGTCTATAGTTAAGTATTCTGTTAAACGACAAACTGCACTCAACTCTTCATGAAGTCACAAATATCGGTCATAATACTGGAACTGAACCCTGTATGGAAGGCAGTCAAAATGTTCTCCAATGCAATAAAACACACCTGACACTTCATGATGCAACAGATATTAGTGATCAGATTGGAACCAAGCACAGCGTGGAACACTTTCAGATGGTATATTTATTTATTTTCAAATACGGCAGCCCAATGTGAGGCTACTGCAGAAGTGGTGTACATATATACAAAATGAAAGCATTTAAACAGTGATATCACAGTAAGTGTGCCAACTTAAACAAATATCACTACCCCCTGAGTGCACCCCAATAAGAAATGAGAGAAACAGAACATTAATATGATACAAGTGCCTCCAAAAGGTCAGACACACTGGTATCACGAACAAAGCCAAGTAGATCATTCCAGTGTTCGACAACTTTATTTGAACGTGTTGGAGAGCACTACAAATGACTTCTAGGCTGGACTGTCATTGCAGATCAGTGCTCTGTTGGAGGTTTCTGCACTTTGCAGCTAGTTTCAATATCTTTTAACATCTACAAAGTGCATCTGACACTTCTTGATGAGACAGAAATTGGTTTTGAGACGGCAGCCAAGCACTGTGGCTTTCACATGTCATAAATAGTCGAAATACCCTAGAATGCAATAAAGCATGCCCAAAGTTTTTGATCGGACAGATACCGGTCATAGGATTGCACCAGAGCACCATACAGAAGTTTTGGCAAGGTTCTTAACATAGCCTAACTGAATGTGCTTAAGTGCATGCATATATAGTCCAAGTCATTGTGTATACTACAAACCTGAAAAGAAATGAAGCAGTCCTTGGAAACACATACAAAGATTCAATGTTTGAAACCATCTAATAATATCTTCAGCTCATTACAGTCTAGAGGAACAGATAAATACATGCACAGTTCTGAAAGATCTCATAAGTCACATGAGGTACTTTTTGCATTTCTTCTATACAAAGTGCAGTACAGTACTAGTGCACCTTCATTCTTTCTGTGCATACATGTGGTGACCTTCTCTTCCTACTGTTGTGTCATCGTGCAGCTAATTTCAAATCAGGTGCTTCTCACAAGGTTTTCAGTTATCTGTCTAGCTGTAAACAAAACGCGTGTTATATTATAGTGAACTGTAAAACGACGGAGAAGCACCATTGTATGCCTAAAGCTATTAGTATCAGAATGAACTATAAATTAAGAATGTGTATGTTAGAATGCCTCCAAACAATGTATGTGCAACTGAGCGTGGCCGAGAAGCAGAACAAGCGAGAAGTGAAATAGCAGGCAATACCAGCAGCACTTAATCATGCAACTTTCTTTTTCGATCACCACAGCAACGCACGCTCTAGTTTCTATCTTGGATATGAATGGACATGAGACTGCTGACAGCTGAATGTGTCAGCGTCGCTGGTACCCGTCACGAAATCACATCACACTGATACCAACCAGAGCACGCTTGTTAATAGCTTGGCAACACACGAAAACGATTTGCACCGAAGCCAACGAATGTTTCAGCGTCATACAATTCGCGAATACACTTATATAAGTACGTACGATTTCACATCACCAAAATGTGCTGGCTAGTGCGAGGTTCACTTTCAGCGATGATGAATACCGATGTTGAAAACAAACACAAAGTAGATAAAAACTCCTCCGTATGCACTACGCAATGTTTTGGGCGTCGTATACGGTGCCTATGTTGCGACGGAAACTACTGTAGATCTTTCTCAGCCGATGTTCCTCGCATGTGTTGGTTCATACGAACTAGACGGTAGAGGCCTACGCTGGATCCAGATGACACTGCTCTGAATTGCCTCCGCGGTAGGCGAGGGCTCGCGCTCAAAGCTTCGAACCTCCGAAGTCTGTTCACACTTATTTTTTAGCACAGAAAATCACAAATCAAAGCACAAGAACACCGACATGCTCCAGTAGTCTGTGCGATGTTTTCGCTCGGCCGACGATCGCACTCGGGACCGGTGCCGGCATTTGGTGGATTTGTCGGCGTCGCTCGAACTCGGCACGAAACCGCGTCACGCTGGTAGCACTCGCAGTCGTTCGTCGTTTCGTTGTCGTTCTAGATTACGAAGCGGTCATTCAGGAACGTTTAGAGTAGTTTTCATGCTTGCTTTCAGCACTCGGCTGTGCCTTCGAAGCGGCGGCCATTAGGCACAGCATTCGGAGTCATCGCGGCCTCTGGTTGGTTGGCGCGCGGCCTCTGGTTGGTTGGCGCCGCTGTACGCGTGGTGACGTAGCGTACGCGAGGCGAAATATCAAGCCCGGCTTGATCCCTCGCGCCCGCTCGCGTATGCCCCTCCGAAGCCGACGCCGAGAGGCGCATTTGACGCTTTTGACGCGTAGACGCGAGCATACGCGTGCCAGTGGTTGGCACTTTACTATACGATTCTGCACGAAGACAGAATCTGATCGCAATCGGATTTTCCGCACCGAATCTCAACCGCACTTGACCTCAATAATTTCGGTCGATTGAATCTTCAAAACTATTGCGAAAGAAACATGAAACTAAAGAACGCCTTGAGCGAGCAAGTAAACGAGAAAAACACACAACAGCGGCGGCCCTATTCTTTAGGGCGAGCGCCTTCCGGTGTATGTCGCCATACTCGATGCTGCACGCGAGCGCGTGGCTTGATACACCTGTGAAAGCGCTGTCCGTAGATACGTGTATTCCTCCGTTACAAATTATTCTAGGGAAGGTGGAGCCCTCATATCTTCAAAAAGAATCGCCCATCCACATCTCAACTTTAGAGTGTAAGTAAGGTGCCTTAATTCATTCTCAAAATCACATGAATATGCGTCAATGAGTTTGTCGTATCCAAAAAGAAGCGTGTTTTTGATTTTCACATCCGTCGAAATGCGGCTGTCGTTGCCAAAAATTGTAATCCATCATCGTGGTTAGCAGCGCGACACGACCCCTTTCACTCATCTCACATTGCTATAAGACCCAGCGCTTGATTGCACAGCAGCAAAACTAAACTTTTTATTGTTTTAGCTAAAACATTACTAAATCTGTTTTCTTCATACATCTGCAGCTTGAGACAAGCAAAACGTGAACGCAAACACTGGAACAGCTCACGAAGCGAGCGCATGTCTATAGGCGCGCCGCGGCTCGCATCGAAGAGTCCGTGCCGTGAGGATATCCGCCAGGCGGCGCCACTCCAACATCTCGGGGCTAATAACCACTGCACCCCCGCGGGGGATGAGGCAAAGGTCAGACGTTCTCCAACTTTACGCTTTGAGACGTCTTGTTAGAACACGTCAAGAGTGGTTACCTTGTCAACATGTCAAGAAAATAACTTTTCTGCATGATAATAAGTCCATTATCAAAAGTGCCTTTAACATGCTGTAGCCTGATGACATGCAGTTTCGATTAATGGTCTTAACATAGTAATCAAAAATATAGTCTTACTACGCACATCGCAACTCTATATTTAATGATGTTCTCACATTCCATATTTGATTCGATATTCGAAGGCAGTTTTTTTTTGCAATATTCATATTCAATTTGTATTGAACAATTTCCATATTCGCGTGCTTCACTTTACGACACGTGTAATATAAACCAAACCTGCAAAGCCCATCCGCTCGAAAAAACTTACGAGGAAGGCACTGGTTTTAAAATACGCACTGTCAAACTTTTAGGACAAGAGACACTTTTCATACCGTTACAATTTTTTAGCAGTGCATGTGGCTTTAGGTTGTGAAGGAGCGGCAAAGTCACTGAAATATCAAAGCACATAACAGCACACATTAAGAATTACTGTCTTGCATCTGGCGTCCTCCTTGAAATTCTTCGAAGCCCCGACAACGTACTAGCTACAATGTGTAAATTGCTTGATGCGTCCGAAAGTTTTTTGTTGTTGTTGTTAATTTTGAGAGTTACTTTACTTTTCATAATTCCTACAACATTCCGTTCAATTTCTTATGTTGTAAACGTCATTTATTTTGATTTCAAACAACACAATTCTGCTTGCTTCCTCAGAGAGAACTAAGCTGTAACATAATGCAATAAAACAAAAAGCACTCAGTACACCACAGTTCAAAGGTGATTTAGATCGAGCACACATTTACTACGAAGAAACGGAACGCCAATGTTCATTAAAAATACGCTCACTTTGATCAAGGATAGTCCTCACCGAAAAAGATTATCTACAAGTGGCCAATGTGGTCAAATGTCGCCGTGCTGATTTTCTTCTGTGGGCACCATGAAATGAAAAAGTCACCAACGAATAACTTTAAGCGAAACTTCATTCAGCTGAGAAGAGATAGCGAGTAGCGTTGTTGCTATCTGACTGCATGATTAATCGAATAGGCAAATATTATGATTTAAACAAATCCTTTCGGAAATGCCTCAGCATTTGTTTGTTTTCATTATATGGAATAATGAAGGTTTACTCAAGACATGGGCCATGGAATTGCCCATGTCACACCATTGGAATTTCGCAGCAACGTGAGACTTGCTCAGTTCTACGTACAATGGAATATATTTCTTGGTTTTTAAACAGCATTAAGACACCGATGTTTTATGCAGCTAAAAAACGCTGTGCACAGTGCTCTGTGGAGGTTTCAGCACATCTTGATATTGGGTACATTATCAAAGGTCAGTGAAAAGCAATCGGCCTCTGAGTGAGCAAATCAGTCATCGTTACCTGAACTTCTTGCGTCGGGCTTGCGCGAATGACGATACTGTGTTGCCTGTTTGCAAGAATGGCCACTTTTGCGAGGGATTCAGCATTTACAGGTGTTCATGACTTGCATACTTCTAGGCTATTTCTCGTATTAAAGTGCCACGATACCGTCGCCCAATGAATTGCCGTTTTCAGTGGAATATATAAATAGAGGGTCTATCGTGCCTATACTGATGTTAAATGTCCTGTAAAAGAATATTTCGTTGCAAAGTGACCACAAGAAGTCGCCAGCTATGAACCCGCCCACCTCTGGCGTCCGCCATTTTTTCATGGCGTGTGTGACGTCACGCGATGCATAGAGCGGAGCCATCGTCTTCTATCAAAGTTTTAGCAGCAGCTAATTGTTCAATTTGAATGACAAGCTGAAGGAAGCTGACATAGCTTCAGTGGACGTGCAGCCTGTACCACGAAACAATATCGTTGGCCTGAATGCAGGCGTCCGCAGAGCTATCAGCTTGTTACGCCCCAACCCACGCGCAAGCTCCCGCCATGTTCACGAAAGTGTTGCCCAACTCTCGGGCCGCTCCCGTGTTTGTAAAAATACTCGATTATACATTAAGTGCTTGACAAAACTCGCTAAAATTTCACCACCTTGTTTGCGAACCAACTGCCAGTCACCAACATAACTCTAATTATAATCGCAAATTGGTGTCAAGGCACAATCAACTCTTTGAGATATATTGTAAATTGCTATATGCGCGCTTAAAATGGCAGTGCGCGCTTAGATTCATTGTATGAAAATATAAAACCTCTCCAAGCAATGAATCTAAGCACGCATTCATTACGCGTGTATGATGCGCCGCAGTCAGTGGCAAATAATATTAATTGAATCACATAACTCACCTGCCAACAGAAAAACAAAGGTCCTCTTTTGTGGCGGTCTTCAGCACTCGTTGCCAATTGTTGACGCTAGGTCGCTTGATATAATTATCGCTAGTACGGCATAGTTGGTCGAATAACTGATTTGTAGGTGGCGACTATGCCTTCGCAGGGAACTCAACAAATTAGATGATCAGCCTCTGTCGGAGCAGGAAATTCTGCAGTATCGTCAGGATGCGACTTCACAGAAGAGGGCCCTGAAAGCGCTGCTGCACTTTTTGCGATTGACCGGCCTTGCTGAACGGTTGTAGCTGGGACGCCCTTCCAGTGTGTGTTTTCGTTTTTTTTTTTAGGAGTGCGCGTGCGTTTTTTTTTCCCTCTCTCTAACCCCTCTTTCTTGCCCCTACTTCCCCACCCCCAGCGCTGGGTAGCAAACCAGATGCCAATATCTGGTTAACCTCCCGGCCTTTCCTTTCTCACTCACTCTCTCTCTCTCTTGCAGTCATCTTGCCTATATGGGCAGAACATACCAACGACTGCCTACACCAGGGTAATTAATAAGCACGGTCAGTACAACGTAGCGTAAGGGATGTGCGACAAAGCTAAGAGGAGATACGATTGATCTCGCAACAAAATGGCCAGCTTATAGTTGCGGTGACCAATTCAACAAAAAAACAAGTGTTCAATGTCTGGTGTAGTAGACTGGTATAGTCATCAGCTGTGAAAGCAGATGGAAAAATAGAACGAGTAGAAACTTAAAGAGAAAAAAAAAACATTGGCATATTATTCTCCTTCCCCGTTCCAGCACCATCTTTCCAACATTATGACGACAAAACAACTTGCCCACCTATCTGTTAGTCTGCTGTGAAAGACAGTTATTTTTGCAGTCATGGACTCGTTTTCACTGAACTTGTTGTTGTTTTTAGGCAGGGGTGCAGCCAAATATTTCCTTTTTTCGGAGGGGTGAGAGAAGTAGGAGGAGGTTTGAACCACTCTTCATGTATGCTCAATAATATGGAAGGTTTAAGTCTCAAAACGATGATATGATTATAAGGGACTGCCGCAGTGGAAGTCTCCAAAAATTTTACCATCTGGCATTCTTAACATGCATTGCTACCACAGTACGCGGGCCTCTGTAGCATCACGCCTTCATCGGAATCCGATCGCCACGACCAGAATCGAACCTGTGTCCTTTGGGTACGTCAGCCTTTATGTACGTTTGGGCGTATGTTTGTATCTATGCTTCACATATACAGATCCAAGATTGAAAATTTTCGTAGGTGGGGTTGAGTTCCCCCTCCTTAGCTACACCCGCGATTTCTAGCTAGCCTTGCTGCTGGACATATCAGTGGAGCCTACCGGCCAATGAAAAAGAGCACATACGAACAATAAGGTTTGCGAATTCGTCCTACAATCTTCTTATCGGGGTGCTGTGTGATCGGGTTGTCTATCTGTCATGTCAGCCAAGAAATATCCGGGTCATTCGCCTCTCCACAGTGTCAAGAAAGTAGTCAATGACAGTAAAATATAGATCTGAACAAAGAAAAATAACAAAAAATCTTAATTGAGGTAAAATTAAACATACGGACGCAGCTCGAGTCGACATTCACGGAACCTTACCGTATACTGCTCCGTAGACGGCACTTTACGTATATGTCCTGGATTACCACAGCCGCCCTATTGGTCCAAAATCGAGTTGTTGGGATTGCGAATCCCGGTGCACGTGCGCGATTTGTCGGGGATTACGGGAAAATGCACGTGCATAAGCAGCTGACATCATCAATCAAGAGGATGAGTAGGAGCCCAGTACATCCAGAGGCCCTGCTATGAAACAGAACGTTCGTTAAAAATGTAAAGCCTAAAAATTTTAAGATAAAATTACAACGAAGTAGAACACGTCAAGCAAATATAACTCCTCGCTTCAATATATATATATATATATATATATATATATATATATATATATATATATATATATATATATATATGTATATATATATATATATATATATATATATATATATATATATATATAGAGAGAGAGAGAGAGAGAGAGAGAGAGATGATTTTATTTTCGAGTGCTTTTGACCACTGGAACGGTCATACGAATCGGACTTGGTTCGTAAGCCCTGACAGATACTACGATAACCACTTCGTTCTCTGGAGCAATCGTATTCATTCATATTAGACAGCTACGCGTGATCGAAACCAAAAGTTTCAGCTGCTAGCCTTGCTCTGTATAACATTCCTATTTGTTGCTACTACATTAATTTATTGACCTTTACGGCGAAACTGTGATTTTTTTCATGACATCACACTGTGTGATCCGAAATTTTCACTGACAAGTCCCGCGGGAAAAAAAGCAGTGGCATCGAAATTTGAGCAGCTACAACGTCATAGAGAAGGGCGTACACAGGAGGCGCCGGTTTAAGCCGGTGAGAGGCACTCGACATCTGAGCGTGGGGCCGTATAGGTTCGAAACTTGCTGTCGCCAATGGTTTTCTTTCCGAATTGGTTATGTTTCTTTATTCATTAGTTTCATTAGAGCCACTACCGAGGCGAAGTAAGAATGTTAGAACGCAAATGAGAGGGAAGAGGAACGCGCCCATGACGGAGGGGTTGCGAGGGTGACGAGGCGTGACGGCGATTTCCCTTCTACTTTCACGCAACACCTGGTGCTCTAGCAAGTGTTCTTTACACCCACACAGCTTCAGGGACGAGCGCACGTGGCATGGCATCGCAGCCATTAGTAATCGGGGCACCGTTTTGCCGCGACAGACGCCGGCTTTTTCACTCAGTGAGCGACTTGAAGGTTTCGTTTTAAAAAGCAACCCACTAAGTTTACATAATCTGGCTTTAGCATGATCAACCTGTCAGTGTCTCTGTAGTTGAGTGTATGGGCAACGCGGACACTGCACGTTGACGCTTTCATTCTTCAGCGTCCACCCCTGGCCATTTTCTCAACTGTCACCGAATGCTCAGATTGACGGTCACCCCACGTGTCGCATTGAAGGGTCGAGATTACGTCCAGCGTTGCGTGAGGTCGCTTTCTTTTGCGGTTTGCCGCCGATCGCGGTCTTTGCACACAGCGGCTGCCTCCTTCCAGGCAACGTTCTTTTGGCTCACAAAGCAAAAACACAGAGAAAAGCTTATTCAACAAGAGGGACGACTAAAGCGAGAAGGTGGCACGAGAAGTGAAGATTCGTCAGAAGGCATCGTTTCTTTCAAGCTCAATCGCCGGGCGGGAGTCGCGTCCCGCATAGTGAAACGTCAAGGCGCGTGGTCGTTTCGGATTCGCATTGCCTTTGGTTTGTGTTTCCCGTTGCACCGCGCCGTGCCCCCTTCGTTTCTCGAAGGTCTCGCACTTGACTATTTGTTTCTGGGTGCTAACGCCGGGCCTCTCGATGGCATTTTGAAGGCCTGTACGTGCCGTGCAGGCACCGTTGCTATCGGCTGGCTCCCGCGATCACGGTGCGCTCTCTGTGTGCACACAGCCATCTTTTGTACGCGCTCGCGAATAGACGTATCGTATGCAACGTTCGTCTCGACGAAACTGGCCGCTCCCCTTGTAACACCAATGACTGTATAACAAGCAACAAGCAGCGTCGAGGAATAAATAAAATTGCCGGTAAACGATCTCGAATCTTACGGTTCTTGTTTGAGCTCGTCAGCACGATCGAGGCAAGGAACAGAGCGTCGCGATGACGCGCAAAACTCTCGTTAACCGTCTGTAATAACAACGTTCTTTTCTGGGCGTGATGTGCTTGTTGTCTCGTGCAGTAGCTTCAAACGATTCTGGCACGTATAGAGGGATAGTGAAAGGTAAAATATGATGATAGTTGGCCCTCATTTCATTTTGTTTTTCTTCCTGTGAGTGCAGCAGTCAGGTAAACAACGGTTCTCTCTGTTCTCGCACTGCTCACATTGAGCAGAGATTAGCGCTGTGCGACGGGCGCGCTGCGCTGCATATACGAAAACTGGACGTATACGGCTGGGAGGCCTCGCGCAAAAATAGCTAACCTTGGTGCCGGTCGAACTGCACGCAGTCGTTCGGCTATAGGGAAGCCGCTTTAGCCCTTAAAAGTTTGCCTCGTCTCTGTTCACCTCGCCTATTTTTCTCGCCACTCGGGGCGTCGTCGTCATTGCCTGTGTTTATAATAGTGCTCCCGCCAGCGCGTTCCTTGGCGTTTCAGCTCGCCGCGGCATGCTCCCTCGGACTCTTTTACTGCCGTTGTAGCTCCTAACTGGTCCTTCTTCATCGCGCCTGGCTGGTATATTTATTCAGCCGCCCCTCTAACTCTCATCTTCACTCGGCAGCGTGTGGCTTTTGCCGCGCTCTCTCTCGGTGGGAAGGGGCGAACAAAAAAGGTGCAGCCAGGCCGAGAAACTGATGGCAAGCCGGACGCCGCCGGGAAAGCTACCGAGAAAAGGAGTTGTTGCTATTTCCGTGACCTTCCCTGCAGACGCCGTATTCCGGCCCCGAACCGTGCTATGACACGCCGACTGACGGCTCTCGAGCAGCGTGGCTTGTCTCAGGCATCTTCGCCGGCTCGGCGTTTAACGATGCTCCTTCGGATCGAAGCCAGGGAAAAGTGCGCCGCCTGGGGCTACACTCTTTAAAAAAAGGGGGTGGCACTTACTAAATTTTTAGGTAGTAAAGTGATGTGGCAACGTTCACTACTTATAAGTAGCTACAGCAGGTAGTGAATGTTGTGTCAGCACGTCACTACCTCAAAAATTAGTAAGTAGTACTACCTTTTTTTAGAGTGTATAGCTAATAAATGTCTCCAACATTTATTGTGACGCGCTACTCTATTGGGTCAGATATAGCAGCTGTATAGATGTTTCGCTAAACAGATAGAAGGGAAGAAAAGTGACCTGCCATGGAAACACGCAGGGTGTTTCCATGGCTAAGCTCGAGGGCGCGGGTTCAACTTCCAGCTACGGTGGTGGCATATATATGGGGGCGAATGGCTATGGCACCAAGGTGTACTTTAAATAAACTCCAGGTAGTCGAAATTAACCGGGTGGCTCCTACTACAGCGCACTTTAATATCGTTTCAAGGTTTTCGTTGGGGAAACCTCAGCAATTAACATTATTAAGGAAATAGAAGTTTTTCAGCGTTGTCATTGAGTGTCATGCCGCTGTGATGTGTTAGATCACGTTGTGTCACTAACTATATACA
>WOVY01010752.1:0-100000 GCA_013436015.1 Rhipicephalus annulatus | reverse complement strand
ACATTACATAATCAAACAACGTAAGCGATATAGAATCGCTTACAAAGCAAATAATAACCGGTTGCAGGCTATTCATTTAGAGTCCTAATGTTTCAAAGAGCGCAATTACAATTTTAGCTTTAGTTAACACAGTCACTATTATCTAAATAGCTTTCAACCTGCGAAATACATCACAGTTGAATTTGGTAAAATAACAGGGAAAATCTTATGATAACCACCTCCTTTGGCATTCGACCAAGAAAGGAGTACGAGCACTGAGAATCTTACGAAGGCTGTGCAGTATTGGATCAGGGATACGGAGAGAACCACTAATTATGTTTTACGAAATTTAAATACATGCAGCATTTTAAGACACCAGTGGTTTAGCCCCGTATTATCATTCGGATATGTTTTATATTCTGGTACACCGGCTTATAAATTGTGGAAAGGGAGGGGAAAATTTATTCTTTAGATTACCGAAATTCACATCCAATAAGATCCTCTACTTAGAAGCGAGGTTGTCGTCTCTTTGTGCAGATTTAGGATACTGACTGTGCATTCGTTCCTTAAAATTATTGCGATTCTATTAATAAAAAAAATTGATGTATACATCAGTATGAGTGTTTTTTATGCATCTTATTGACTTCGGTTTTCATACAGCATGGTTCGCCTTTGTGGAAGAACTTGTTGAACCATTAGATGCTAAACTGAATGAAGTTCCTCGCATCGGCAATGAAAGACAAATTTGAAACGTTTTTCACAATATATATCCAAATCATGCAAAAAAACTGCATTACTGTATATTAAACGAGCTTCTGTAGAAGCATTTATAGTGGACAAATGTAAACAAAAACTACAGATGCCTTGCACTCTGAAAAAAAAATGTTGCATTGATATTTTTCCAAGACGTTCAATTGTTTACTCTCAATAAGACTTCCTGATTTCATATCAGTTTCTTCAGCTAAATGGCATTATGAATGCTCAGCCCATCAATCTCAAGTGTGGCCATAGTTACAGATACTTTATCTGTGCTCGGCACTCACTAAAAATAGCTTTTCTCAATTATGGCGTGGCTTTGGGACGCTCTTAATATTATTTTGCTCAAACATATTACAAACTTTTCATTTTTTGTTCATTACTCACATAACCCACATCAGGTTAATTTGGGTACTGAGCCACAAAGGGACACAAATTAACGAAAATGACGAAGTAGCGGACGCTGCAGAAAAAGGCGCTTTCAGTGATCTGATATTCTCAGTTATTCTGACAACAGTCCTCATGATTCGTGACAGATTGAGAAGAGTAATAACTTGACCCTGTGAAGTCATTTATCACTCACCTATACGAGTATTGACACCTATTGTTTCCTTGGCGCAGCAATTTCTGTTCAACACGAAAAGTAGTAAAGTTACTTTTACAAAATTACGCTCTTGCTTTCCGAAATTGAACCATAGTATACATACGCACAGAGGTGGTCTATCACCTTTCCCTCTTTGCTAGTGTTGTAAAAAGGACAAAACAACTGAAAATTATGTCTTATCATGCATCCATCTCAAATTACTGAGGGGAAACATTTTGAAAACGGCTTTTAATTTAATCAAATTAGATTTCGTCATTTCAAACATTCTATCTTCGGAGGCCCCTCATCGTCATTGTGACTGAGACCTCCATTCTACGGTGGAAATTTTTTTGAAATGAATCACGGTGGTGTTGACCTGAACTATTCAAGTTAGCGTCATTAGGTTAGTTTACCTGTTTTATAAATCTTTAGTGATATAATTATTATGTGAACACTTTTTATATAAATATTTTGTTTCTTGGCCAGTCCGAAGAGTGGGCATGAGCCATACATATAGTTAATCATCATCATCATCATCATCATCATCAAAAGGTGGAGTGGCTCCAGGTGAAAAAAAAATAAACGGAAGTGATGTTAAGAAACGAACAATAGCAAAAATAAAAGTGGCTCTGTCCCGTATACTTTAATGTACGTCCAGACCAGACAACGAGTAAACACCGCTCGACGCAGGCTGCACCAGAATGTTTGGCCACTTTCGCAATTCTTATAAATTGTTCTGGATAAGATTACACTCAGGACACGAGCAGTAAACCTTGTTCTCGGACTTACAAGAGCACCAGAGATTACACTGTAAAGTTTGATCACTGATGTACAAAAGAGCTAGAGAAGCCAACAATGCGTTTTGGTACTGGTTCAAACACGACGTGCATGTGCTCTCTATGCTTCATTAGCCGATACATAAATACCTTCCCACCAACGCGCATACCTTTGAATTATTTTGCGCCAACGGTATTGCAAGTGGGATTCACTGTACAATATAAGCACGAACTGTATGAGTAACTTGTAATTGACAAGTTGAAAGTGGCTGCTAGGAGCCTGAACGAAAACGCAGTAAATTGTCTACCGTTCTTGCATATTATATCAACGCTTACTAGAATTTGACAATAGTATACAGTACATGCAAAGTTCCATACTGCCACCGACTATCTCTGTATGTGTGGGCAATCACTATGCCACAAAAGTGATATTTTTGTTGTAGTTTTTTGCCTGATTTTGTTCGCACAGTGCAATCATTTGCTATGTACGCTTTGCACGGCACCAATGAATCTGATGAGTGCTACGTCTCGCAGTATCTCATTGGATAGAGGCGCGGTTTTTTTATCTAACGGGATAAAGTTGTTTCTGCCATGGCGATTCGCATTGCAGTGATGTGTCCACCACGCAGTGCTCCTTATAGTTTACATCTTCCATCATCAACAGGGTGTTTTAGCGAAAATCGCCAAGTAATAAAAAAACATTACACAAGAGCACTACACGTCTATAATTAGTGCAGTATGCTTCTGTGCCATATAGAGCATGTCAGAGTATATTTTCAGTCTGTCCAGCTTTGCAATTCACAAACCTTGCTTAATGAACATTGTAACGGTGACTCTAGAAAAAAATCTTTAATCAAAATTTGTAGCGTTTAACACAAATAATAAAATTTTCATTCTGCGGTAAGACAACTCCACCTCTAGTGGCTAAGGTACTCAGCTGCTGACGCGCAAGTCGCGGGTTCGAATCCCGGCTGCGGCGGCTGCATTTCCGATAGAGGCGGAAATTTTGTAGGCCCGTGTACTCATATTTGGGTGCACGTTAAAGAACCCCAGGTTGTCGAAATATCCGGAGTCCTCCACTACGGCGTCTTTCATAATCATATGGTGGTTTTGGAACGTGAAACCCCAGATAATATTATGCTGATGAGGAAAGCAGAGTAGACTAAAGAAAGAACATGTTCAACAAGTGTTGTTTCACCTCACGAAAATAGTCCTGAAATCTTACATGCCTCTCGAATGTATTATCGACGCGCTTTCACCACTTTCACTCAAGAATGGCAAGCATGTTATCAGCCCGAGACACTTTTTTTTGTTTGATAGGTAAATGGTGAGCGCTGAGAATTCAAGGAATGAAACGCAAGCCAGCAGCAAAGCAACCGATGTAAAATATTCTTTGTCGTTACTATGGCAACTACGTGCTTTGTACACTTTGTCGCGTTTCCGCGTCTCCTTGCCTGCCGTTTCGCCGTCAGTTCCGTACACATAGGCCCACGCCGACGTCGCGGCTGACCTCCGTCAGTGAGCGAGGCAAAGGGGGAGGATACATATATTATTTATGCTCGTGCGTTTATTTGTATATGTGCGCGTATACACATACAAACTTCAAAATTTCGATGGGAGTGCAAACACCACCTCCACCACCTTCGCCTATGTTGGCTATTGAGGAGTACACCACAGCAACGCGCCATCTCTGACGCCGTCAAATCTGCGTGTATGTACATTGTTACTACCACTGTTTTCTAACAGTAAAAGTCGCCGTAGGTCACTCGTTTTTGCCATTAATGTTATCATGTGTTTTCTGTCTTACGTTCGCATATGCAATTGCCTTTTTTGATAACCTCGCTGAGTATATACAGGAAAGGTGGAAGCGAAGTGAGCCTGTTCGCCAAGGCAGCCGCTATTGCAGTTAACCGTAACAACCCCGCTTCACATCTATTTTTTCTAAAGAATCGTCTGTAACTAGGCTATACTGTGTATAGATGCTGATTTTATACCTGCAGATAATCTTTTCGCTGCCGTCATGGGCGTGGATACAGAGAAACAAAAGTATTAGTCTAAGTTCCTCCAGAGTGGTCGCAAAGGCGAGGAATTTTCGGCAATGCATCAGTGGCACCCGCTCTCTATCGCGCTTCTGCCGTGGTGGGATTGGATATATTAATTCTGTCGTAATACCATATCAAATCACACAACAAATAAGCGCGGCATAAACATTTAAGAATGTAAAATGTGATTATTTTAACGGTGCGTATTGGGGCTGGAATACCGAGGATAACAGCGTTCGTCCTTAATGTGTGCTATGTTACAATTAAAGCTCCGTGCCTTTGGATAAATAAAAAAATAATAAACCCACGCCTGTAAAATATTTCACCATTCTGTTTGATCCATCAACTCCCACTTTAACGCCACAGCGTTAGAGAGCTCGTTTTGCCGAAATTCTGGCATTGGTCTCGGCTTCGGCGTCATTGGTTGTGAGCGAAAAATCATCGTATGCGTAACCGAAGTATCGATAATGATGCAAATAGAATAAATAACGACAACTCCTGCATCAGAGTGGAGATCGAACCCGGGTTGTTTGAGTCCTAGCGAAAAGTGATCCCTTGTCGTTTCAGTGTCCAGCGGATGTTCTACCACACGGCCAAGCGTATACTTGTGAATACATCAAAAATGGCTTCCTCTGCATGAAAATGAAGCGAAAGTGACACATGCTTTACAAATACATGTGTCCTGTATACATGCTTCACAATGCAACATGAAATATTGCCGTAATAATGCGTGGTACAAGCGCCCATGGAAATCAGGCGTCAGAACATGCGATTATTCCAGTTACTTCGTGGTTTAAAGCCGGTATCCCTCTACAAGAAACGCACACACGCTGCTGCGCCTGTTTCTTTAAGGCTATGTAAAGGGTGCATAGCTAGTTCGAAAAGCTTTCATGCATTAAGTGTTTGAAGTAGGCATTATAGAAACAGAAGATTGCTATCGCGTTGAACTCCTAAATACGAAGCTCTAGGAGCCCTTATTTTTTAATGACCACTGTAATCTTCTTCCACTATTAATAATTGAGCATGATCTAAGCCGTCATTGACACGTCAGCCGCAAGGGCGTAGACAGATATTTCTTGGGAGGGGAGGGGTGGGGCATGGGTTTGGTGTGGCGCTACGACTTGGCTACGCCATCGGTCGACCCATTCAGCTAATATAAACGTCACCTTAGTTTTGCTGTGATTCTACAAAATTTAACTGATGGATCTCTTGGACCCTTTCGAATGAAGTGTCCGGTGGCACGCACGATTCCAAGTACTGGATAATTAAATCAAAAATATAAAACAAAAACAAAGAAAGGGCAAGATGGAAGCTTGCGATAAACAATCCTAAACAGGGCTTCTGTCGAGACTTGTCTTCCTCAAAGCTAGAACAGGACTGATTTTTTAGCGCTACCGTGTCTACGCTTCATACCGTCTCCTAAATACTTAAGTAAATATGAAGATGATGCGAAAGACATTGTGTCGACAGACCCTTTTATGAAAAAGTGCCCCATCATCAAAATAAATGAGTCACCAGAGGTTCGCGGATAACAGGCAGAAACAGTTTCTGCAACCTAATGTGGCGAGGAGCTTCCTAGGCGTAGGACCACCATAATATACTAACAAGTGGTTCAGTACAGCAAAATATCACTTGGTGTATGCTAACACACCCCCTTCTTCAGAGGCCGGGAATCACCACTCGAAAGGAGTGCGCTTCCATCACTGACAACAACCTTGTAAAATACTCATGCATTGATTACAAATATACATTTGCGTATATAAGCACAAGCTTTAGGATTGTTATACGGGCAAAGTCCTGTATTCAAGTATTTCAACTTAATTGTGCTTGTATTTGTGCGCGCCTCCCTGACAGTTAAAATATACTCCAAGTGTTCTGATGTTCCCGTCTTTACATACTACTGAATCTGATTTGGAGCAATGGGGGAAAACTGAGAAAGCAGACGCAAAATTTTCACACAATTGAGGATTAGCATTATATAAACTGCAATAAAGTAATAATAACTTCCGAAAAACACTGTGAGAATTTGGTAGACCTGATTAGAGATTTTCTCGTTCATGAAAAGCCCATTCGGGGGTGCCTTCAATGCCGGGTAGCTCGGAGTTGGAGCCGCTCTCATCAGTTTAACCTTCACTCAGTTGTAATATTGTGTTTTTTTCTCTTGGACAGACGTTCATTATCTCATTTGTTGAGCTCGTTGCAAAGACATAGTCGCTGTCCCTAATTCCTTCAGCAGTATCAAAAGATATGTGGGATGTATTATTCGTTGTCACAGTGGTCACAGACTGCATATCGGCTATCTCAATGCGGAAAGCGTAGGACAGCTGGCATAGATATATGTATTATATGTATATGCGCTTTTCACCAAGAAAGAAAAGATAGATAGATAGATAGATAGATAGATAGATAGATAGATAGATAGATAGATAGATAGATAGATAGATAGATAGATAGATAGATAGATAGATAGGCATACAGACAGGCATACAGACATACATACAGACAAACAGACAGATAGATAGATAGATAGATAGATAGATAGATAGATAGATAGATAGATAGATAGATAGATAGATAGATAGATAGATAGATAGATAGATAGATAGATAGATAGATATACAGACAGGCATACAGACAGACATACAGACATACATACATACAGACAGACAGACAGATAGATAGAT
The DNA here is from genome assembly GCA_013436015.1 of Rhipicephalus annulatus. Classification (NCBI taxonomy): domain Eukaryota; kingdom Metazoa; phylum Arthropoda; class Arachnida; order Ixodida; family Ixodidae; genus Rhipicephalus; species Rhipicephalus annulatus. The sequence continues at coordinate 93,180 of WOVY01010752.1, read as the reverse complement.
AGATAGATAGATAGATAGATAGATAGATAGATAGATAGATAGATAGATAGATAGATAGATAGATAGATAGATAGATAGATAGATAGATAGATAGATAGATAGATAGACGGACGGACGGACGGACGGACGGGTGGACAGGCAGGCGGACGGGTGGACAGGCAGGCGGACGGGTGGACAGTCGGATGGACGGATGGACAGTTGGACGGACGGATGGACAGACAGACGGGTGGACGGACGGACGGATGGATGGACGGACAGGCAGACAGATGGACAGATGGATGGATGGACGGATGGACAGGTGGACAGACAGATGGACAGACAGATGGACGGACGGACAGATTGCTGGACGCACGTACGGATGGACGGGGGGATAGACATACAGACAAACAGACAGACACAGACAGACGGACAGACAGACGGATGGATGGACGGTTGGACAGACGGTTGGACAGACGATGGATGGATGGATAGATAGATAGATAGATAGATAGATAGATAGATAGATAGATAGATAGATAGATAGATAGATAGATAGATAGATAGATAGATAGATAGATAGATAGATAGATAGATAGTGCCACGTTCCATTTCCCAAGTTTTTCTTATCGTCCCAAAACACCACACGATTCTCAGCGCAAACCACGCCTGCAGTTTTCGAGAAGCATCCGGACTGTAGTAGATCATTTCGATAACATCACGCCCACTGTGCGAACGGTGCAGATTGTTCTGGAACCTACGCCACCGCCAGCGATAACGCTAGAACATTCGACGGCAAGAGTATAAAGGCCGACGCGCTTCGCCACTTGTCAGTTGTTGATCGAAGGCCGACGCTCCGTTCGCCGCTATCAGTCCGAGACTGCTATCTGTGCGAGACTGCTGCTGTAATTGGACTTTCCGTTTACCGTGCACAGGTTCGCCCAAATAAACAATTAAATCCCAACACGAAGTCTCCCGTCTTCGGACACGTCACGACCCCGTGACATCTGGTGGAGGTGCTGCTTCGTTCATGTACCGGACGCCCCCGTCAAGCCGTGAACCCAGCCCACGTCGCGGAGAAGACACCGACGCCAACCAAGAGCAGCGAACAAGCCGCCGAAAGCAAGGGCTACCACCGGAGTACGGGCTTCTAGAAGACAAGGCGCGGAAGACCAAGGCCATGACCGCGACTGCAGCGACAATGACAACCGCCGCATCCCAGCCCACGATGGTCATGCATCAACCCAGGGAACCACCAATTTTCCATGGGTCATCGTTCGAAGACCCGGAGTCCTGGCTAGAAACATACGACCGTGTGGCCGCCCTCAACCACTGGGACAACGAAGAAAAGCTCCGTCGTGTGTACTTCTACCTGGAAGACACAGCAAGGACCTGGCTAGAGAATCGTGAGTCCACTCTCCGAACGTGGGATGTCTTCTGCGGCGCATTTCTGCAAACGTTCGCGAGCGTCGCTCGCAAAAAAAGGGCCGCTGCTCAACTAGAGACCCGGGTTCAGCTACCAAATGAGAAGGTTGGAATTTTCACAGAGGAGATGACCCGCCTATTTCGTCACGCTGACCCAGACATGTCTGAGGAGAAGGAAGTTCGTTTCCTCTTGCGAGGGGTCAAACAGGAGCTTTTCGCGGGACTAATGAGGAATCCACCGAACACCGTCCAAGAATTTGTATCCGAGGCGACCACCATCGAAAAAACCCTTGACATGCGCACCAGACAGTATAATCGTCGCCTGACTCCAGAATGCGCTGCTGCTCAAACCAGTGACTCCGAAAACCTGCGTGAAACGATCCGAGGGATCGTGCGGGAAGAGCTGCGCAAACTGTTGCCTTCGGCGCACCCTCAAGTGGATTCGATCACCGACATTGTGCGAGAAGAAGTTCGGCAATCACTTCGAATTCCCCAAACACCGCTGCCCGAGCCAGAAACTATGAGCTACGCCGCTGCAGTGCGCCACAACGCTCCTCCCCGTCCACGCCAAAACGCCGCCCCGTCGCACTTCCGTCGCCAGACACCACCGCCGCCACCCCCCCCCCCGACGACCTACCGTTCACCAGCGGGCCAGCGCAGTGCGCCGAGGAAAACCGACGTTTGGCGCACCCCTGACCACCGCCCACTGTGCTACCACTGCGGCGAGGCCGGGCACACTAACCGCCGTTGCCAGTTCCGACGGATGAGACTGCGTGGCTTCGCAGTCGATGCACCACGTCCGCAGCCAGGGGAACGGCCACGTGACATCGCCGACTACCTGACAGGAACTCAATGGACACCCCGAAGTCCTTCCCGTTCTCCGTCGCCCAGCCGCCGCATGTCACCGCACCCCCGGCAGTACTCCGGCCCAACGCGGGGCCGGTCTCCTAGCCCGTATCCGGGAAACTAAGGGCAGCAACCGGTGGAGGTGCGATTGCTGTGCGACGAACTACCGAAGATCCTCCGACGACGACGACGCCGCGACGGAGCTTTCCGAACACAATGCCAACCAGGCAAAGCCCTGACGGCGAAAGCTCACTTATCGGAGGTGGCCTGACGACGCAACATGGAAGCAGCGGATCAAGCCGACGCAGCCGTGACCCGACGCCTCGCCCTAACTGTAATGCGAGACAGCGAACTAGCGACCTCGATGTTCTTATCGACGGCCACAGTGTGACCGCTCTCGTCGATACCGGAGCCGACTATTCTGTCATCAGTGGGTCGTTCGCCGCGAAGTTAAAGAAAGTTAGGACAGCTTGGAAAGGCCCTGAAATCCGCACAGCCGGAGGTCATCTCGTAACGCCTGCAGGAATCTGCACAGCGAGAATCACCATTAACGGCCATATTTATCCTACAGACTTCGTAGTCTTACAGCGTTGCTCGAGAGATGTCATCCTTGGCATGGACTTCTTATGCCTCCATGGTGCTGTCATCAACCTAAAAACAAAGTCGATAACGTTATCCACAGAAGAAGCACTACCGCCGCGCATGCCGTCAGGACACCATGCCTTGAATGTGCTGGAAGAACAAGTCACCATTCCGCCTCGCTCAAGCGTCATTATTTCAGTCGGCGCTCCTAAATCACCTGACTTGGAAGGCGTCGTTGAAAGCAGTCAGCATCTGTTGGTCACCCGAAATATTTGCGTCGCAAGAGGAATTGCAGAGCTGCGGGGAGGCAAAGCAACGGTTACGCTCACCAATTTCAGCAATGAGTACAAACATGTGAACAAAGGAACAACGGTCGCATACATCGAAGAAATTGTCGAAGCCAGCAGTGCTTTCGCCCTCGCCGATTCTGCGGAACCTGCTCAGAGGAACCAAGCCCCTCCTATAGCTTTCGACGTCAATCCCAGACTTCCGAACGATAAGCAAGAACAGCTCAAGGCCCTGCTCCTGCAATACGAAGATTGCTTTTCGTCGTCATCGAAAATTCGGCAGACCCCAATCACGAAACATCGCATCATAATCGAAGAAAATGCCAGACCACTCCGTCAGAGTCCGTACAGGGTTTCGACGCGAGAACGTGAGGCCATGAAGAGACAAGTTGATGAAATGCTGCGGGATGACATTATCCAGCCGTCCAAGAGTCCATGGGCATCCCCCGTGGTGTTAGTGAAGAAAAAGGATGGGACCCTACGTTTTGCGTCGATTATCGCCGCCTGAACAAAATCACAAGAAAGGACGTGTATCCTCTCCCACGAATAGACGACGCACTTGATCGGCTCCATAACGCCAAGTACTTTTTGTCAATGGACCTCAAGACTGGCTATTGGCAAATCGAAGTCGACGAAAGAGACCGAGAGAAGACGGCGTTTATAACACCGGACGGCCTCTTCGAGTTTAAGGTGATGCCCTTCGGCCTTTGCTCAGCGTCTGCAACGTTTCAACGCGTTATGAATACAGTACTGGCAGGATTGAAGTGGCAGACTTGCCTTGTGTACTTGGACGACGTCGCCGTGTTTTCCTCGAGTTTCGACGAGCATCTTCGGCGCCTTGAAGCTGTACTTCAAGCCATCAAGACTTCCGGACTCACACTGAAGCCAGGAAAGTGCAGATTTGCGTATGAGGAGCTCTTGTTTCTGGGGCACGTTATCAGCAAGTCTGGAGTTCGTCCCGATCCACGGAAAACAGCCGCCATCGCCGACTTCCCGCCGCTCACTGACAAGAAAGCCGTGCGCCGATTTCTGGGCCTGTGTGCCTATTATAGGCGGTTCGTGAAAACTTCGCCCGCATTGCCGATCCTCTCACTAACCTTACCAAGGCCGACGTGGAGTTTAAGTGGGAAACGCCGCAGGAACGCGCTTTTCAGGAGCTTAAACATCGCCTCCAGACGCCTCCGTTACTTGCCCATTTCGACGAATTCGCTGAGACAGAAATACATACTGACGCAAGCAGCGTAGGTCTTGGCGCCGTTCTTGTGCAGAGGGCTGACGGACTTGAGAGGGTTATTAGTTACGCCAGCCGATCGCTATCCAAAGCAGAAGCAAATTATTCCACAACAGAAAAGGAGTGCCTCGCCATCATCTGGGCTACGTCGAAATTTCGCCCCTACCTCTACGGCAGGCCCTTCAAAGTTGTGAGCGATCACCACGCATTGTGTTGGCTAACCACCTTGAAGGACCCTTCAGGTCGCCTCGCACGATGGAGCCTGAGACTTCAAGAATATGACATTACCGTCATTTACAAGTCCGGCAAAAAACACTCCGACGCCGACTGTCTCTCTCGTGCGCCTGTCGACCAACCGCTACCCGACGACCCGGATGACGACTACTTCTTAGGAACGATAACTACCGACGACTTCGCTGAACGACAGAGGGCCGACCCGGAACTTAAGGCCCCAATAGAATACTTTGAAGGCCGGACCGCCGAAGTCCCGAAGGTATTCAAGCGCGCACTTGCGTCGTTCTTTCTACGAAACGGTCTTCTACAAAAGAAAAACTTTTCACCGCTTCGAGCTAAGTACCTCCTTGTGGTGCCTTCAGCTCGGCGACCAGAACTCCTGCAGGCCCTGCACGACGATCCGACGGCAGGGCACCTCGGTGTTTCTCGCACGCTCGCGAGGATACAAGAAAGGTACTACTGGCCACGTCTTACCACCGACGTCACTCGTTATGTGAGAACATGCCGGGACTGTCAGCGACGCAAGACACCGCCGACAAGGCCAGCGGGACTTCTGCAGCCAATTGATTCACCTTGCCGACCTTTCCAGAAGATTGGTATGGACCTACTGGGGCCGTTCCCGACGTCGGCTTTCGGAAACAAGTGGATCGTGGTAGCTACCGACTACCTCACCCGCTACGCCGAAACAAAAGCCCTGCCAAAAGGCAATGCATGCGAGGTAGCTAAGTTCTTCGTCGAAAATATCGTCCTACTTCACGGCGCCCCGGAGGTCCTTATCACCGACAGAGGAACGGCATTCACTGCCGACTTAACTCAAGTGATCTTGGCATACAGCCAAACAAACCACCACCGGACGACAGCATACCACCCACAGACCAACGGCCTCCATGAGCGGCTTAACAAGACGATCGCCGACATGCTGTCAATGTACGTCGATGTCGAACGCAAGACGTGGGACGCCATTCTTCCGTATGTGACCTTCGCATACAACACGGCGGTGCAGGGGACGACGCAGATATCTCCATACAAATTGGTCTACGGAAGGAGCCCGGCAACGACGCTCGATGCCATATTACCCAACGTCACCGACGAAGAAAACCTCGATGTGAGCGAGTACCTTCAACGGAGTACCTTCAATGAGATCACGCCCACTGTGCGAACGGTACAGATTGTTCTGGAACCTACGCCACCGCCAGCGATAACGCTAGAACATTCGACGGCAAGAGTATAAATGCCGACGCGCTTCGCCGCTTGTCAGTTGTTGATCGAAGGCCGACGCTCCGTTCGCCGCTATCAGTCCGAGACTGCTATCTGTGCGAGACTGCTGCTGTAATTGGACTTTCCGTTTACCGTGCACAGGTTCGCCCAAATAAACAAATAAATCCCAACACGAAGTCTCCCGTCTTCGGCCACGTCACGACCCCGTGACAATAGATAGATAGATAGATAGATAGATAGATAGATAGATAGATAGATAGATAGATAGATAGATAGATAGATAGATAGATACTACGCAAAGAAGCCCTTCGTTTTCAAAAAGCAACGGCAAAACAAAAATTTCCCACGTACTATGGTTGCCTCTCTACTGTTAGTTCGTGTTCTTTACATGGGTGAATTGTAGGGACCCGGGAAGAGCATACCGAAATCATGAAAACAGAAAGAAAGTTTACACAACAATACGTGTACGAAAAAAACAAAGTAGCTTTGTTCACCTAACTTTTACACTACCATACGCCTACGAAAAAACGAAGATTTGTTCACCTAACCTGATCAAGAAATGTTTTCCTTAGGATGTGTAAAAAATGAACTAAGAATTACAAGTGTACATCTTAAAAATGTGATATGCGTGAGGTGCTTGAAAATGCTCTAAAAATAATGAACTTGAAGAAAAACAAGACTCCTCGAGATCACAGTGAAAAATCAAAACTGAAACAGAAACTTGTTTGGTTTGTTTTGGTGGCGACATCTTGTGGGATTCTGTAAAACTAATTCAAGGGCTGAAAAAAACAAAAAAAGAGCTCTGACGTGGGGCATCGAACCTATGAAGACGCGCTCATTTTAGATGCGGAAGCATCTTATACTCGCGCCTTGTAGTGCGCCGTCCACGCCGTCCGCACCGCTTCTCAAACATTCGACAGCCGACGCGCGCGCATGCGCCGTCGCGCCGTCGCCCACCATCTGTGCCGTGCGCGCTTCTCCTTCGAGAACATTCGACAGCTGACAGCGCATGCGCCGTCGCGCCATCGCCATCTGTGCCGCGCGCGCGCTTCTCCTTTGAGAACATTCAACAGTTGACAGTGCATGCGCCGTCGCGCTGTATATATACTCAAGGTCGGCGCTCGCTCGCTCAGTTGCCGCTCGTCGGTTGGTTTGTACGGCGCGTCGACGTCCAAGGTCGCGGTGAAATGAATTCCAACGAATCCACAAACACAATGATCGACGTCCCTTCGACCAGCGCCGTCCTTTCGCATACGTGTGTACGTGTTCACTCATTTAACACACCCTCCTACAACCACGTTAACCAATTTAGCCATCGACCCAAGTAAGTCGCAATTTAACACCCCATTTCACAACCACGTTAACCAATTTAGCCATCGACCCAAGTAAGTCGCACTTTAACACCCCGTTAACCAATTATATGCTCCGCATCCTCCTCAGTGTTCCCCCGAGGGAAGCTGCGGGCAATTTTTTTTCGCCCAGCTGCTATGCGATTAACGCATTCGGCCACAAACTACAATGAGCCGTTGGCGATAGGCAAGAGCTAATGAATATGCCAGAAGCATTTGAAGGACTTTGTCGCAAAAAAACGCGTTAGAGAACAATGTTACGCCAATCGTGGCACGTTGAGAATGCTTTCAATCAAAAGCTGAGTGTCAGGACTACATACGGTGCACTGACCATTAATAGAACTTACTTAGTTTTACTGCAGTGAACGTTTTTGTCTCGAAAAGCAGGCCACTTTTTGTGCCGTTTCCATAGACTCCCATTGTACGATCTTTAACTGCTCTGGGAACAAAATTGAAGCGTACCCCAACATGATCACTGCAGCCTTCTCGTTCGTATAGGTTCCCAGACGCGCTCTGTTGTCTGCGTTTTTCAACATTCACCCTCTACAATTATTAATCGAGAAAAAATCACTGGTTCGATGAAAACGTGCTAGCTTCAAGCCAGGACCACTAGGGGCGCTGGCTGTTATGTTCTCGGTACTGTTGCAACAGTACCGAGAAGTGTGAAAGGCAAATAACATGGGAGGTAGGAAGGCTGCAGTCGACGATAGCTTATGCACTGATGTCACATAGGATGTATGATAAGCTCAGTGGAATGCACATAGATGAAAGTGGCTCCAGAAGTCTGGGTAGTGATCACAAACGTATCAAGCTGAGTTTTGGAAGAGCAGTGAAAGTGGGAAGGAGACAATATGAGCAACTACAGGAAAATTTTTATCCAGAAAGGCAAATTGAAATAGCCACTAAACAAATTGAGAATGTAATCACGGAGGATAATAAGACAGTGTGGACATACACGAATCTAATTAGACTCTTTGAGCTAGAGCTTGCTAAGACGCGTGACAAGTCACCCCGGAAAAGAAGACACAAACCCAAAAGTTGGTGGGATGAGGAAATTAAGAGAGCCATAGCAAAACGTCAGGAAGCCTCTAGGGAACACAGACATGCTAAGCAGCGGGGCGATCCGACAGATGATGTTGAAAGAAAATGTGAAACCTTTCTAAGCTGTAGAAGGGATGCATCTCTTCTGATCAATGAAAAGATTAGAAGAAAGGGAGCTCAGTGGCTGGCAGAAGTACATAAAAAGATAGAAAGGCAGCTGCGAAATTTTGGAACCATCTAAACTCCCTAAGAAATGAGACGAGCCTAGATCAGAGTTCTATAACTACAGCCCAAGGTGCTAGGCTAGAAAGGGGACGAAGCTATTGAATATATAAGAACAAGGGTGACAGAAAAATTTCAACAAAGAAGTACTTTATGCACCACAATAGACAAGGACGAATCAAGTGGTGCAATGGCTGTGAGCAAAATAATAATCGATGGTGAAAATGCTGATGGATGGAAACTTAGCAGGATGAGCATGATCTATAAAGGAAAGCGGGACAAAGCTGATATAAACAACTACCGTCCTATAACAGTGACATCAGTGGTCTACAGGCTGGCGATGCCGATTATAAAGGAAAGACTGCAGGCATGGATAGAGTATGAGGGAGTGCAGAGGGAACTGCAGAATGGGTTTCGGAAACACGGGAGGTTGGAAGACAATCTGTTCTCACTGACGCAGTGCATCGAAATAGCAGAAAAAGGAACACAGGCCCCTGTGGCTAGCATTTTTGGATATCAAGGGAGCGTACGATAGCGTGGTTCAAGAGGAATTGTGGGGAATACTGGACACACTAGGTGTGGAACGTGTAGTCACTAATCTTTTAAAGGATATCTATAAAGGTAACAAGGTAGTTATAAAGTGGGAAAAACAGGTATCCAAATATGCAGAGGTAAAACGGGGGCTTAGGCAGGGGTGTCCCCTGTCACCCTTATTATTCATGATGTACCCACAAGGATTAGAGGCCAAATTAGAGGGAAGTGGACTGGGCTTCAACCTCTCTTTAGTCAAACAAGGAAAACTTATTGATCAGGCACTACCAACATTAATGTACGCAGATGATATAGTGCTAATGGCCAACAACAAGGAAGATTTGCAGAGATTGATGGACATCTGCGGTAATGAGGGAGATAGGTTAGATTTTAGATTCAGTAAGGAAAAATCAGCAGTCATGATTTTCAATGACAACGAAGGTAGTGAGCTTAGAATACAGGAGGTCACGCTAGAGATAACAGATAAATACAAATATCTGGGCGTATGGATAAGCAATGGGACCCAGTACCTGAGAGAACACGAAATATACGTGACGACTAAAGGTAACAGGAATGCAGCAGTGATGAAAAATAGGGCACTGTGGAATTACAATAGGTATGATTTGTGAGAGGAATATGGAAAGGCGTCATGGTTCCTGGGCTGACGTTCGGCAATGCGGTCTTGTGCATGAGATCAGAAGTTCAAGCAAGATTAGAAATTAAGCAACGTGGAATAGGTAGGCTTGCTTTAGGAGCTCACGGGAATACACCAAATCAGGGAGTACAAGGTGACATGGGATGGACATCATCTGAGGGCAGGGAAGCTAGCAGCAAGATAAAATTTGAGAAGCGATTGAGAGAAATGGGGGAGGTGCGTTGGGCTAGGAAGGTTTTCAGCTACTTGTACATGAAGAATGTCGATACAAAATGGAGGAAGCGAACCAGGAAATTGACTGGTAAATACTTAGAAAACAGCAGGTGGCCAAACCAAAAAGAACTATCGGCTAAGAAGATAGTGAAGGACACGGAGACTGACATGTGGAGAATGGGCATGATTAAGAAGTCCGCACTATAGATCTGTCGAACTTTTAAGCAGGAAATTGCCAAGGAAAGGATCTATGATAATACTCGGGGTAGTTCTCTACTGTTTGAGGCCAGGACGGGAGTACTGCGAACCAAGACATATGGGGCGAAATACGAAGGGGTAGACACAGTATGCAGTGCGTGTGGAGAGGAAGAAGAAACTGCCGAACACTTGATAATGTTCTGTAAAGGGCTTCACCCTATAATTCAGGATGATGGCGCAGAGTTTTTCAAAGCACTGGGGTTTAGGGACCGGGAGGGCAAAATAGACTTTAAGCGGGTAGACTTAACTAGAAGGAGGTTATCTGATTGGTGGCTAAAGTCAAGGCACGAATGAAAATTAAACTCTTCACTGCAAAGTACGAATCCTCAAACTCACTTTTTAAAGAAAAAAAAAATAAATCTACTTTTTGGTTCATTAAGGATTACGGCTTGGTGGCGCTAGCCACCGCCTGATCTAAAGGGTACAGCCATATCCATTCATCCATCCATCCAGAAATGCTGGTTATGACCGAATGACACCACGATACTCTAATCATCCCCACCGGCTAACGCTGCAACTTCCCGACTTCATGACGTCATGAATATCATCACTGTGCACTTGGTGTACGCTTCACGTTTGGATAACCTAACAATGGTGTCATTTGGTTTTTATATCTATGTCTGTATGCTTAGCCAGAGCATCTACTGGTGATTTTTGATTGATATATGGGGTTTAACGTCCCAAAACCACCATATAATTATGAGAGACACCGTAGTGGAGGACTTCGGAAATTTTGACCACCTGGGGTTCTTTAACGTGCACCCAAATCTGAGCACACCGGCCTACAACATTTCCGCCTCCATCGGAAATGCAGCCGCCGCAGCCGGGATTCAAACCCACGGCCTGCGGGTCAGCAGCCGAGTACCTTAGCCACTAAACAACCACGGTGGGGCTACTGGTGCATTTTGCAACGTTCAAAAAATTGCTCCTGAACAATTGTCTCGGGCATTCCAAGAAATGATTTGAATGCACGCTAAAGAACCCAGGTGGTCGAAATTTCCGGAGCCCTTCACTACGGCGTCTCTCATAATCATATGGTGGTTTTGAGACGTTAAACCCCCCTATCAATCATCAATTTCAAGATATACATATAGTTAAGAACCAACGTTAACGTTAAGAACGGCTTTGCCTACAACTCACTAAACTCAGCCATGACTAAGTCTTTCCATGATAAGTTTAAAGCTAGCTTTGACAAACAATTGATTAAGGTAACGAATGCTTGCTTTCCTGTTCTATAATTGATATGTGGGGTTTAGCGTCCGAAAACCACCATATGATTATGAGAGACGCCGTAGTGGAGGGCTCCGGAATTTAAGACCACCTGGGGTTCTTTAACGTGCTCCCAAATCTGAGCACACGCGCCTACAACATTTCCACCTCCATCGGAAATGCAGCCGCCGCAGCCTGGATTCGATCGCTCGACCTGCGGGTCAGCAGCCGAGTACCTTGGCCACTAGACCACCACTTTTCTGTTTCAACCAAATAGTTTATTTCGCTGAGGTCACTCAAATCATTAAGCTTCTCGAATGGGGTAACTCCGCCGTGGTGGTCTATATAAACCCTTTTCTAAAAAGGGCGCCCCTAGCACCGCGAACGCGAACTACAGTCTGCCGCCATTGTGAGGGCACCGCAGCAGACGACGCAGGCTGTGTGTCCCAGCGACGCTGATGCACGTTTCTTGTAGTGCACACAGACACCTCTTGCGTTCCTGCAGGATGCGGACCGCATCGGGAAGGCACGCCGATGAGTCTCTTGCAGACCAGATCCATGCATTGCCAGTCATAACAAGCTAAACTGCTAATCCAACCTGTTGAAAGGTACACAATAGTGCTCATTGTGCAGCGGAAGCAGCTCAGAAAGCTTATCGGAGAGTACTAGGAGCTAGTTCGAGCTAGAATCAAACCAAGTCCTTTATTTCCCGGAAAGAAACGGGTTCTGGAGAGATTCACTGGCTAAACGCTGTTTATGGACAACTTGACGAGGCTAGTGAACCGTATAGAAGGCAGGCGGGGCAATGACAAAGATGTGTATAACAATAAAACCATAAGCTAACATTACAATACCAAATACGAAGTAAGAAGTGTATATATATATATATATATATATATATATATATATATATATATATATATATATATATATATATATATATATATATATATAAGGGAAAGAAGTGTATACCTAAGGGCTCGTTTTTCCCTGTTTTAACACAATATTCATGACATATAACAGACAGTAATGCCAAGGAATGTACAGGGGAAGTTATTAAAACCAATGGAATGTAAATAAGAAGAAAAGTGGATGAAAAAATTACCAACTCTGAGCAGGAATCGAACCTACGACATCGAACGCGTAATTCGAAGGTCGTAGGTTCGATTCCTGCTCACAGTTGGTAATTTTTTCATCCACTTTTCTTCTTATTTACATTCCATTGGTTTTAATAACTTCCCCTGTACATTCCTTGGCATTACTGTCTGTTATATCTCATATATATATATATATATATATATTACTACGAAACATCCTGATACCAGCATAGCACAGAAGATTTCATGGACGCGAGCAAAAAGAAAAAAAAACTAGGAGAAAACACGAAAGAAAAATCTAGCAACCATAACACAATTATTGCAAAAATAAAATAATAAAAATAAAAAATTGACGAAATACCAGGGAAGATATATACAGATTTGCTAATTGTGTATGTCCTGCATCATACAATGTACATCACAAGTCTGACAAACAAAATTTTACAGATACTATGTTTGCTATATGGGTTAATCATATAACCTATTCGATACAGCATAGATGCACATACTGCAAAAAAAATGAAATCGTACTATCGTACAGACAGCTCATTTTACAACGTCAAAAAGTTGGCCTATATTTACAAAAAGGATCGTAGTTTTTTAAATGAGAAACTGTTTACGTGACTGCATTTATTGGGAATCATTGGTAGATTGTATTGCAATGTTTGAAATTTGTAATTATTGCGAAACCTCGAAACAATCCAAACATTACCGCTTCTTGTTCCTAACAAAACATTTTTTGCAGTTACACATGAGGTAGTTTTCAGGAATTGTTAAACGAAATGGAAGAGAAATAGCAGGATCGCAGAAAGCGAAAGGTATACATATATTCTCCCTATGTCTCTACTGTCCTTCTTTTTTCCCGAGTTTTTTGCGCTGCCCTTTCTATGTGAGCACTATGAACCAACTAGCCCAAACCAAAGTACTTCTCGATACATATATTCCACTTTAATATTACCATAGTCCCGTCCCACAAGTTGTGTTGATGACAAATATTCTAAATTAGCGACATGTCTTATCACTTTTTTCTGCATGATCTGAACTTTCATTATGTTAGTGTTTGTCGCGGTTTCCAACACCAAACTGCAGTAATTTATTGCGAAAGAAAAAAGAGCATGGTATATTTGGAGTTTCACTTTTGCGGTAAGATAGGTCTACAACGAGCTAGCACACCAACTACACTAGAGGCTTTTTTGCAGATATCAACGAGGTGTTGGTTCTAGCTGAGGTTTGATGAAAACGTTACGCCAAAAATTTTATGTTCACCTACAAAACGAATGTCTTCACCTGCGTAAGCTAACGCTCGTGTTGACGAAAATATTTTGTTTTAGCTCAGGATACGGTGGCTTTTGTTTTAGTGAACTAATTTTCTATATATTTTTGCTAGATCACAAGAACAGCTTGTTCAATAGCTTATTACACCGGACAATTAGCTCATTTACGTCTGGGAGTGAAAAAAAGTAAGTTCGTGTCATCAGCATATATAACAAAGCTCACACTGGGGTCAATATTCACCATATCATTTATGTATACCTTTCCTACATTCCTTCTCTCTCATGTAAGCATTAAATATTAGCGGCCCCAGTACGCTTACCTGTGGCACATCAATAGTAACAGGTAAATATTATGACGTATGAGTACTTAATTGAACGCATTGCTGTCTATTTTGCAAGTATGACTTTATCAACTGAAGTGACGTGCCACGGATTCCGTATGATTCTAGCTTAAGCAGTAAAATGGTAGGATTAATGCAATCGAAAGCCTTGCTGAAATCAAGAAAAACAGCTAACGTGAAAAGATTTTGTTCAAAATTTTGCAGTATCATTTCCTTAAGTGGGGCCGTCTCCGTTGACCATCCTTTCCTAAAAGCAAGCTCAAAGTCAATGATTATATTTCTGGAGCAGAAGAAGGCAGGTATACGAGTGTAGATTAATTTTTCTAATCCCTTAGAAAACACGGGAATAATAGATATAGGTCTATAATTAGTCACCTGGTTACTATCACCACCCTTGAACAACACGGTCACTCTGCTTCTTTTCATATCTTCTAGAAAAGCACCCGACTCAAGTATCAAATTAAAAATGTGGCGGAGCGCATGAGTAATGCAATCTAAGACATATTTTATAGGTTTTATTTGAACGTTGTCAATGTCTAGTGCCTTACTGTTCTTTAGGTTTATGAATGTTGTGTAAATTTCTCGTTCATCCGTTGGTGCTAGAAAAATACTGTCGGGGCGTTTATTTCCTAGTGTAGCCCTAAAAGAGTCTGCCTGCAAAGGCACGTTTGCTGATACACCCACATTGACAAAATGATTATTCAAGTGATCCGCAAGTTCTTTACCAGCGAGCTCGACATTTTCAACGGTAATCTTAGCCGGTGCGGAGTCCCGCTTACCGCGACCAAGAACATCATTAATTAAGCGCCAAACAACGCCAGGTGATTACTGGGTTTCTCGTAGTAAGTTACCTTAGTTCGCTTGAGCTCCCGATTCAGCTTGTTGCGTGTTATTTTTTTAAACTCTGCCAAATCTGTCAGCACTCTTGATTTCAATAATAAGTTGTAAAGTTTATTTTTAAGTCGTATCATACTAGCAAGAGAGGGGGTCAGCCATGAATTACTTTTTTTCGATGGTTTAACTAGCTTGAATGGGAAGTGTTTTATTTTATTTTTATTTTTTCATATATTATATTTTCTTTCATTTTATTTTTTATTTGTCATTTTATTGAGGTTCTTGTGACTACATTTCAAGAAATTCACAACACTGATTAGACCCATAGCCATAGGCTATGGGTCTAATCATTCGCACTGTGGATACTTGTGCGCAAGTATCCACAGTGCGAATGCAAACTGAAGTATAGTACGTTAAAATTAATTTCACAATGTTTTTGTCGATAAAATTACGTGAGGCGTAATCTTTGTCCCTACTTTGAACCATATGATCTAAAGCATTGCCTCCGAGATGCGGCGCACAGCAATTCATCTGTAGAGCAGACGATGGATGACAACTTGCCCTAAAGCGTGTTCTTCAGTCTAATGCGGCAGTCTTAGTGCCCCAAATGATAAAAATTGTTTTGAATCGTTTATGAACTCATTCAATTTTGAATTCTCTTACCCAACGTGTTGCAAACACATGGCCGTCAGAACAGCTCCATCTGTATGTCAGTAATGGAGAGGCACCACATATTAGAAGTCTCAGTGCTCTACGTACAACAGTGCATTCAGATACTGTAGAATATCATGTTCAAAATAGTTACTACTATCTGCTAAAACAGCCTTTCTTCACCAAATGCGGTCACGTTTACTCGTGTTTGAAGCTTATTGCCGCTTTTCTGTTCCGATTTCTAGATTTCTCAATTTATCAGCGCATTCTCGAAAAGCTCTGATTTGTACCACGAATATTGTCTCTAAAAAGAAAATAATGTCACATGTTTTTCTATATTACTGTATAATGGCCTTCGGTTGTCCATTTACGAGATTTTAAGAAAAATCGAAGGTGGGGTTTTTTTATTATTCAAATTTCAGTGGAGTACACTTTTGCCAATATGAGAACTTTGAGGCAATATATAAAAATTTACATTTGCCCTATGGCAGAGAGAGAGAGAAGTAAACGTTTATTTTGAAACAGCGCCCCGAGCAATGCCAGGCGTCACCCTTAGGTGGAAGGGCTCCTTAGTCCAGGAACCCTCCGGCTTCTACTGCCCTCTTGGCTCTGGCGACGAGTTGTTGTTGATCTTCCAGGTCCTCGAGGGTGAGCTTCGCCTCCCACGTTTCGGTTAGGTCTTCGTTCGTCCGTCTTGCTTCGTTATCAGTCGTATGTTGTTGCAGATTACGTCTGGCAATACACTGGCATGCAAGAAGCAAGTGCGCCAGGGTGTCCAGTACGTTGCAAAGCGGGCACATAGAGCTATATCTCGTTGGGTAGAGACGGTGCAATAGGGCCCCATGTGTGTGTGTGCTGCTTTGCAGGCGTCTCAGTATTATGCTTTCCTCTTTTGTCAGTTTTGGGTGTGGTGGAGGGTATACTCGTCGCTCCAGCCTGTAATGCTGGAGTAACGACGAATAGGTAGCAATAATTTATTTACCTAATGAACACACTATACCTTTAAAACTTGTCAAGTTTGAAAACACTGCTTGGATTGCTTTCGGAGAAGAAAAATGTGGAATACGTAACTTATCTTAAACTATCGCAAAATTAGACATTTTTAAAGGGTATTTTCTTAAGGTCTACAAACTTGACACCATATGAATTCATTCTTCATTAGCCATGCATTTCAGGTAAAAAATATCTTCCTTGAAATAAAAATATTTGTCTTTTTATAGCATCTGCAAATTTTCGAAAATGACAGGTGACGAAAATGATGCCTCCGTGTTGGTGAAGTTTGATTTTTTTCTCGTAAGTTATGCCGTTAATCATAAAACGAAGTTGACTTTCGGGCTACCTGGTGAAAGGTGCACGAAATATAAAATACTCAATGAAGTTTAAAATATCAACGTTTAGACCCGTGTCGATCTCTCGTAAAATCACCCAGAGGCTAAGGTACACGGCTGCTGACCCGCAGGTCGTCGCGGGATCGAATACCGGCTGCGGTGGCTGCATTTTTGGTGGAGGCGAAAAGGCTGTAGGCCCGTGTGCTCACATTTTGGTCACGTTAAACAATCCCAGGTGGTCGAAATTTCGTGGAGTCCTCCACTACGGCGTCTCTCATAATCATATGGTAGTTTTGTGGCGTTAAACCCTACAAATCAATCAATTTGTAGAGCTTAACGGCCCGGGCAGCGCACCAACGCCATGAAAAAAAAAATGTTGCCGTGACCTTCATACGTCGTCCATGCGATTTCACATAGGCTCAAGAAGATTGCAACCGGCTATGACGTAAATGTTAGTTTTAGGGGCGAAGCCCCTCATGGCGTAGCTTGTGCGTAACCGCCAGTGGCGCATACCCGTGAGAGCGGGTATGTGCCACAGGTGATAGATTTTTAGGGGCGAAGCTCCTTAAGCTTGGGTTGTGCGTCCACGATGTATGTAGAAAGTTGCCACTAGCCACCTCCACGGCCGCTTGGATCGGGCGCACGGCAGCGTTTCTCCGGCCGTTCTATTCGGCGCGCGCCCCATTCAAAAAATGTAATTGGAGAAGTTCCGCCGCGCGCCACGACGCGGCGCTCTTCTCCTACTCCCCTGCAGATGATGCCGAGGACGCAGCGCCGTCGACATACTTGGAGAAATAATGCCCATTCAACGTCGTTCACATGGTGACTCGAATAAAAGAACGCTAATATGTATTCTTAATCGGGCTTCACACAGTGAGTGTTGTTCTCTGTATCATGCTATAATCGAGACAGAGTCAAGCAGCGCGAGGCGACTGCGTGTGGCGCAGCTTGTTTGCAAATTTTGCCTCCATGACATATGTATTAAGCTGACTGACTACGTGACCTGTAGCGCTTTTGATTCTTTATTTTAGTGATTGTTTCTCCCACTGCCGCCTGAATCGGTGCGTGTCACTTTAGGAGGCCTTGTTCTGCAAGGAATGCATTTTGTCGTTGTCGACCCAGCATAAATAGCTATGTTACGCAGTCCAGCTGTTTCGTCACAGCATTACATTGCTGGAAAACTAAACCGCCGTGCTGATAATGCTACAGTCGTTTTCACCTGCACGATGATCGGCGAAGTTCTGCTGTGAGCACGACACTTCAAATTTCCAAGTTCCCACGGTACGACAGTGTTGCGAATGTGACTTTCTCATCTAATCACATGCCACATGTAGGTGATTATGAACGTGAAAATGATGGGCGGTGCCAGTCACCTGCGAAACACAGGGCACCAGGGATTGGTCACCTTATCACCAATGTACTTTCTTTCGCTTAGGTGAATCTTGTCATTTTAAAGCGCTACATCATTAAAGAGCTTGTTTCGCAAAAATCATGTCATCGGCATCTGTGTGTGAGCGGAAAAGCTGCTTTGGCCGTGAGAGAAAATTCGAAGCAGATTCAAAGAGGATGGTGTTTGCACTTCGTTCTTTCTTACGGTAAAGTGTGGGTCTCCGCTGAGAAGTAAAGGCTTCGTGCTAGCTATTTGGGAGCCGATTCTGTCTGTTCTTCCGTGTATGCGCGTATGTGTGTGCGTGCACTTTTGGGAGTTGTCTAGTGCACACGCGCCGTGTGTGTGTTTTTCCGTGCGTGAGCGTGTACTAATGTGTGTGTATGTGAGAGCACGTGCTCGTCTGCCTTTGGGCGCACTTGTGTGTGTGGTCGAGCGCACGCGTGTGCGTGCGTTCTTTTGTGCGTGAGTGCGTGCGGATGTCTGTGTATGTGAGCGCGCTCGTCTGTCTGTGTGCGTGTGTGTTCGTTTGCACGTGTTCATATGTCATTTCGTTTTTCCACGCGTGGAAAAAAAACCCGCCTTTCCGTGCACCTCAAACACTAAGCTTCGTCTGTGCCTGTATGCAAAATAACGCTGGTTCCGCTCAGCCATCACTTCCTACACAGTTACGAGACGCGTGCCAAACCGGACTGCTTCACGTGGAAGCACATTTGCAGGAAGCTCCACTCCCGTAGCTTTCCCTTCATTGCCGAAAAAATGTTGCCTGCGAGTAAAGCAAGTGAGCTTGCGCATTGAAGGCCTCGGTACCTCAAGGTATCTCTGCCAGCATCCATGATGCAGCTCAGCTATCCTTCGAATCATTTCCCCCTTCTGGAAGCGGTCAACAAAAAATGTTATTAAATCAGTCGGGTGACTTCACTCTCATGTGTACTTTCTATTCCTGGTGCACAGGAGGGCACCAAAAAATTTTATTCAAAACTGGCTCACGGGTGTGTTCGCTTCGGTCACTATCATCACGACAGCAGCTGGGGCACGAAGAAAAAGAAATAATATAGTGCCAGCCACCATCAATTATTGTATTAGTTTTATTTGAGGCGGTTGGGGGGTGAGCAAAGGTAAGGCGTACAGCTAACCAGCGGTCTGTGGTTTCTGTAATGCGACATCTTCAAGCACCGCAAACCATGCCGCATAGACAGCAAAGTAAAGGAAGGGTAGTAGGCGCGCGCTGCCACTGCGGCGTAACGGGGCGGCCGCCACCTTTGCAGTTACGCCTCCTCCGTCCGAATGAGACAGCCGGAGGAACACCGCCGCGCGCGCCCGATCCAGGCAGCCGTGCCACTTCTCGTTTAGTTCTTGGATTGTTCGCTAGATGGCGGTACCTGTATATAATCAATAAATGATGAAAAGATACGTGATGGTGGTACATGGAGTGTTCACTAGATGGACGGACATACAGATCGACAGACGCACGGACGGACGCTTCGCCCCCACTCACCATCATTCAGTCCGTGTATATGCTGTGATTTTTTTTTCTGCTTGCGGTAAGGCATGAGAAAGCACGTGCCGCGATAGGTAGAAAGAACAATGACCAGTCATGAAACAGTGCACCGTCAATGACTCACGCCTTTTATGTCACGTATGTGTGTAGTGTATAAACATCCTTTAAATTGGGGAAATATCAATCACAAGTAAAAGACAATAATGCGAAGGAGAGTATAGGGGATAATATCTGTAGGTAATGTAAAGCAAATGTAAAGAAAGAAAAGTGGACGAAAATATAACTCGCCGCGGGCAGGGACTGAAGCTGCGACCTTCGAATACATTAGGCGTCTGATGCTCTACAACTGAGCTATACCGCAGCGGTCGCCCCCCCCCCCTCCCCTTCCCGTCCACGCTTATGGGATATCGATATGCATTTAAACGTGGGAGCGTCAGTCAGCGCCATGACGGCGTGTGAGGAACACACTTTTTCTGATTGTCGACGTCACTCGACACGTAGTCCTATTACCAGATGGCAGCTCACCAATAATTCATTACATTCTATCTGATAGTCTGCCAGAACGAGACCCTCGCTATGAATGAAGGAAAGAAACGGAAATTCTAAGGAACCGTTTGTATTTGTTAAAAACAATATAAATGAGAACTAACCGACAGTATTATTGTACACATAAGCGCTTTTCCCACCATTACACACTTTTACTGGCATCACTTTCATTCTGTGAAGCAAGGGGCTTCCGCAGGTCTCTCGGTGCTCACGAGCTTAAGGGAAGTATTAACATTTTTACGGACGCGACGCATCTCTAACAATGATTTCAGAGCTTTAGTGTACCAAAACCACAACATGATTACAAAGTCGCCGCAGTTAGTGGTGTAGCCAAGGAAGGGGGTTCTACTCCCTTTCTCCCGAAATTTTTCAATTTTGCTAGTGTATTCATGCTGTACACGCACACATACAAACGAACGCATGAACGTACATAAGGTATGGTTGCCCCCTCCTGAAAAAAACTTTCTGGCTACGCCCCTGGCCGCAGTAGAAGACTCCGGATTAATATAGATCATCTGAGGTTCTATAACGCAGACATCAGGTTTAGTCCTAGGGTATTGTGCTTGTCGTCCCACTTTATTGCAGCCTCAGTTGCCACCAAATGAGCTCATGGCATGTATACCTGAGATTTTGCAGTGCGACGTGCTACCTGCAACGCTACCACGTGGAGTAGTTCATTATTCAAAAACAAAATTATCATGCAACGCCAAGCGTAATGCTACGGCAAGGGCACGTGCCAGTCGGTTAGAACTGAGCGCACTCAAGCACAGGTGTCTTTGTAGCACGCTGAAGAAACATTTCAATTTACTTGGCGAAAATCATAAAGTCTACCTCCGAAACGCGAACACACATGCTGCCGCATGGCGCCTCTTCCGAGAGCGTGAGATAATCTCCATCGAATCGGGCAAGCATTGTGAAGGTCAAAGCTTACAGTGTGGTGCAGAAAATGTCTAATAAAGGGGAAAGAAATGCCGGATCCATAAAGGATTCCCCTCTTTCGCTCAGCGTCAGCTCGAGTATGGAGCGGTGGCTCGCTCAGTTGAAAGATGTGTGCCGTGTCATCGGGACAAGCGTTCGAACAACCGAAAGAGGAAACACTACCATCTATAAAAGGCGGCGCAGCAGCGAACGTCAAATCCTTTCGCGCGGTGACTATGGCCACGCGCGTTCTGTCGCGCGTTGGGGAAGGAGGCGACGCGGGGGCGAGCGACTCTCGCGAACGGAAAGCGACTTGAAGTGGCAGAATGAAGGAGAAAGAAAAAATAGTTAGAGCTTCGCGCCACGTCTAAGACAAAAGCAGGAGCAAGAAGATGAGCGAGGCAAAAGTATTGCTTCTGCGATGCGGAAGTGGCTCGCCTCGCCGGCGCATGGAGAGGAAGAGACGAATCGCCGCGAGGAGACTCGAGCGCGAGTTGCGGAACCTGGACGGAAAACAAGCACGGCAAAAAAAAAAAAAGCGATAAAAGATCCCAGCATTCGTTTACACGTGGTCGGTTGGATATAGCTGAAGAATTACGCGCAGAAAGACTGTCTGCAGCGCGGGCGGGCCTAGGCGAGTGCTTGTCGGAAGAGCGTATACGTTCAAAAATAAAGCGGCCAACAAGGCGGTCACGTTCCTTATTGTCGTTCTGTCCTCCCTGAGCGTGTCCGGCACGCAGGCGGACACGGGTCCCACACGGGCCCCGTGGCCTGGCCGCCGCTTGTTGCGGCATCAGTGGCGCCGCGGGACGCTGTAAGCGCGCGCGCCTATAGTCGACGGCGTGCGTCCTTGTGAGCTGCGTTTGCATGACAACGAAAAGCAGGGCCTGCGGCACTGTTGTTGGGAGCATCGCGACGAGGGTCGATCACGTGCAGTCGTGAGACGATCGCTCGCTGCAGGCGCCTCGCGGCGCTCGTATTTCGGGCATCTGGCGCCGCCGCCTTTGTTGGAAATGGAATATTATACCGGGCAATGTGGTTGAGCGGCAACGGCCGTATTAAAGCTATCCGAACTCAGACGTCACTGTCCTCCCATCGGATGGGTTCCCATCGGATGGAACTGCACTTGGTCGTTAGTGTCATCGCCCTAAATCGCATATCATAATGGGAGTCGGTCGTGACTAGCGGCCATAAATGCAGGGGTTATATATATATATATATATATATATATATATATATATATATATATATATATATATTATATAATATAATATAAAGATAATAAGAGATATACCGACAGCTGCTAGACGTATAGGGGAAGTATTAGAAGCAATTGTAGCTAGAAAAGAAGCTCGTGGTGTAAAAACTCTTGCCGTGAGTAGATAGATATATATATATATATATAATATATATATAGTATATGATATATACGATGTAGATGATAGTAATGTAGATCGATAGATAGATAGATAGATAGAAGATAGATAGATAGCTAGATAGATAGATAGTATAGATAGATAGATAGATAGATAGATAGATAGATAGATAGATAGATAGATAGATAGATAGATAGATAGATAGATAGATAGATAGATAATGTGGGGTTTAACGTCCCAACACCGCCATATGATTATGAGGGGCGCCGTAGTGGAAGTCTCCGGACATTTCGACCCCTTGGGGTTCGTTAACGTGCACCCTAATCTCAGCACACGGGCATACAGCATTTTCGCCTCTATCGAGAATGCAGCCGCCGAAGCTGGGATTTGGTCCCGTGACCTGCGTGTCAGTATAAAAGCTGCTTTCCATTGATTTACACTGATGTATTCTGGCGAAGTTTAGCAGATGGCGGAAGAGGCAATGTTAAATATGACGAGGCATAATACAAACAGCACAATCATTTCTTGTGGTGGGCACAAACAACTTCTTAAACCGACGCAATTAATAATTAGAGTACGCTTCCCTCAGTTCTTACGTATAGTTTTACCGAAATTTTCCTTTAGTATAAGGTCATTGCTGAAACTAACAGATGAAGGGAAACTATGGAGCCTGTTTTTTTTTTCTTTTTTTTGTGGGCTGCTCATAAGGCCAGTTAAGGATGCACGTTCCTGCTCATTCTAGCAGACACTCAGCTATGCACAGAACGTAACATTTATACAACACTTTCTAAACTGTAATAGATGTGGAACTCGCCAAAATTTTCTCTGGCTCATCTGCATTATTTTATTCCAGGCGTCGCAACCTGCGGACCACGGGACAGTTTTATGCGGACCCCAGCGCGGCGTATACCTGATCGGCTTATACTATACAGACCACTGACGTTGGTCTCTGTTTTCCATCAGTAGCGGTCGACAGATGAAGAAACACTACATTTTCTGTAAATATCTTTGGAGTGCTGTCACTTGTGGCATGTATATGCGCATAGAAACTGCGCTCTGCATAGGCGTACTGCGTCAGTAGCTATTACCGCTGAGAACTAAAATTTCCGGTGCCGACCAAAACAGGATGAGCGACAGCTGACTTCAACTTATACAGTTTGTTCACAGATCCGGCTTTTCACGCTAATAACGCCTACATACGAGCATCCTCCTCTTTTCCCTTTTTGTTCCTCTTTGCTTTACGAAAAGAAGAATGTGGTGGTATTCACGTATTAGCAATGCTTCCGGTGAAAGTGGCGCTTCGTACGTGTAGGCGCCCACCCAGTGATGACTAGATTCTTTGCCCTTCTTTCCATAGTTTGTAATTGTTAATGGTGACTTGTCGTGCACATCGCAGATAACGTTGGGCGTCCTTCAGAGGTTGGTGTTAGGACCATTTTTATTTCTGGATGTAAACGACAAAACTGAAGGTGCACAGTTTCACATACGTTTGTTTGCAGACAACACTGTGTTTAGTGCAGGGAAATAAGGGACTCTCGGGACAAAGTTTTCATTAGTAGCGACTTTCATTCGTAGAGATTTGATTAGCGATAGGTGTACATAATGGCACATGCAGTTTAACTTGAACGATGCAGTTCATATGACGTTTAGTCACAAAATGCTAGTCTCAAACCTCATAAACAAATGATAGTATCATTATATATAAGTCAAGTTAGTGAATACAGATACTTGGGAGTCTAGTTTTTGTCTAACGGCGGCATGTTGGCTATATATATAATAGGTAAAGCCGATAAGGCGGCTCCTTCGTCGTGACGCGAGGAACCTAAACCCACCAACTAAAGAATTGCTTTGTAAAACATACGTTCTGTTCTTGACTATGAGTGTTTTGCTTAGGACCATTCCAAGTTCGTTGCAGACCAAGAAAGTTGTGTGCAGAATGCAGCTATTCGACTTGTTTGGGGACGTTATGACGGAAACTTCAGTCCGTCAATCCCTGTCCTCCAGACATGCGTGGCACATACCTGTCCACCATGGGCCACGGCATGCGGTGTAGGTCACTGGTGATTGACAGTTTATATCTACCCGGGAACGGCGAGAAGCGGATACGAAATTTGAGTGCGAGAGCGTTAAGAGAAACTGACATCGACATCACTGATCACACGTATGCAAAGAACAAATATCAGGGTCTTAGCAGCAACCAAACCCAAGCATTCTGCGTGGCAATCAATTATTCTATTCCATATAGCCACGCCGGGTGTCAGAACTGCTTTGGACAGAGAAATTATGCAGTCGCAATGTTGGTGAAACATCATGGTGTTTGCAGAGCTGACTATTTGTTTTTATAAGCATAACACATGTACTCCAATATAATACAGAATAGATATATATGTGAGAATTAACGTCCCAAAATTACCATATGATTATGAGAGACGCCGCAGTAAAGGACTCCGGAAATATCGACTTTCTGGGGTTATTCTACGTGCGCCTATACATCTGAGCACGCGGGCAGCTGTTCCGTCTCCATCGAAAATGCAGCAGCCGCAGCCGGGATTCGATCCCGTGACCTGCAGGCCAGCAGCCGAGTACCTTAGCCACTATAGAACACCACAGTGGGGCAATATGATTAGAGGTGTCACGTCGGATTAAAGATATCGTATACTTAAGTGCCATGCACTGAAGTTGGTCTATAGGAGCACTATCCACAGCTATCATTCTCGCAAGCCCAAGCGCTACTGATCGACTAACCATTTCCGGTGTTGCTATAATACTTATGCTGCTGTTGGAATCGTTATGCAACTGTAAACAGCTGGTTGTATAAAACATGCGCGACTGTTCGACATGAGCTTGCGCGTACAGCATTTGCAAATATGTTTAGCGTAATTTCATAACGTTTCGCCGAAGAAAAAAATTACATCACAGTCACGTTCACTTCGCATGCTTCGAATAACATGGATTCATTTGGTACGTGGTATCTGCCAACATTTTATTTTATTTTCCCTTCCGACTGTAATGTCACGAGCCACGGTAGGTGTGATGTAAATAAATAAACGTTCTGACTGGTCGCTTTCAGTAATCCGAGTCTTTATCAGCACATGCCAACAGTCGACAGGAGCGAATTCTCGACAAATAGCTTTATCGCCTTGACTATAGGTGGCTCGATGTTGGAGAATTACAGGGAGCTTGTCACGCGGCCAATGTTTACGAACTTGCACCAACACAAGCTATTACGCGCAAAGATCCTTCAAAGCGTTGCTCGACTTCCTGCGCTCCCAAAGCCTGGATCACCGTGTGTTTTATTCTTGATTTTTTTTTCGAGCAGCTCTCGTCCGTCCTTCCGTCTGGGTCGCGTCCAGCGAAGCAGGGCCTGCTTCGAGGCCTCATCGCAATGACGCGACCTTTCCTATGGCAACGCAGCACTGGACTCGCCAGCAATTTTAATTTTCAACGCGATTCTCCAAGGCCGTTTGTTTCCTTCTCGAGGCGGAGCCATTCTTGCGCGATTTCCTCGCAAATCTATTGCGGCGCACCACCACCCTTCTTTCCATTTTCTCGAAAGAGAGGTGCTCCTTGCCCACCGTTAATGCATACAGGCGTGCGCACGTGTCCATCTCATGACGCTGCCCAGCGGCGCGTATAATAAGCCAGAGAGCTCAGAAAATCGGTGAACGTGCTGCATCGGCCGGGCCGTGCCAGTGCGCGTCGAGGATCTGCCGTCCCTGTATTCGCTGAGCACGTCTCTTGAATTCCAATGCACCCACCTTGGCGTTGTTGCAGCCACAGCTCCTGTATGGGCGAAAAAAGGACGGCGTGCGCTGATAACGTTGTTGCCACCTTTTGGCAGTCGGTTAACACGTTCCTCAATAGGATAAAGCCGAGATCTCTCGAAGTCTGACATTGTGTTTGCCGAAGAAGCGACCACGCAAAAAGGCCTTCTCTCAACGGAAGGCTCTTAGTATGGCGGTTCCTAATTCTTAAATTGAAAACCGCGTGTTCGTGCCTGCGTGCCTGCTGAAGTAGAAAGCCTTTCGCGCACACACTTAGCTACAATCCTCCGAATTCTCCTGCTATCTGTTCTGGAGCGCATCGTGTATCACAATTTAATTGCGAAAAATTTAAATACTATATAAGAGACATGAAGGCTATTATTATTATTATTATTATTATTATGTTATTATTATTATTATTATTATTATTATTATTATTATTATTATTATTATTATTATATTATTATTATATTATATTATTATTATTATTATTATTATTATTATTATTTATGTAGAATGTTGCTTTTAAATTTAGTGCATGCTCCTTTAAAATTTTCCATATGGGCAGCGTTGTAGTTGCGCCTTTTTGCTGCATTCTCGATTCCGCGATGCAGCCCCGCATGCTACAGAGAATTAATTCGCTACTTTTCTTTTGTATTCCATGCCTTCTGAGCCCATTTGCCAATAGTGAATAGTGGTTGCTTGATCGATTTCAGGCTGTTTGCTCATTTTGCGGGGGTGGGGGGGGGCAGTGTTTGGAAAACAACGAACTTGCACTTTCAAGCCTTGCACGCGATCCGAGTCGTGCGATGCGTACAAAGCTTCTGAAGGGGCAGAAATGTTGGCGCCATTCATATGCCCGGAGGGGTACACTGCCACCACTTCACCGGACTGGCAGTCGGGAGGAACAAAGTTTGTGAACGATAGAAAAACACATAGAATTGTTGGTAAAAAAATATTCATAATTGCTATCCTCGGTCTGATATTGGAGAAGAAGCGCTGTATGCCTAAAACTGATTCTAACGTATATATCAGACAGTGTGTTTGCATATGCCGATTGATTGATACGTGGGGTTTAACGTCCCAAAACCACCATATGATTATGAGAGACGTCGTAGTGTAGGGCTCCGGTAATTTCGACCACCTGGGGTTCTTTAACGTGCACCCAAATCTGAGCAGACGGGCCTACAAGATTGCCGCCTCCATTGGAAACGCAGCCGCCGCAGCCGGGATGCGAGCCCACACCTGCGGGTCAGTGCATATGCGGATAATCTGAACTATTATGTCACACAGTTCCTTAACTTCTATATTCGAATAAAGAAATCCCAATTCATTAGTACTCGAAAACAGCGTTGTACGGAGCGGCTTTCCGAAGAACTACGTTCCAAGAACTACTTACTTTTCGGAGGTGCGGAGGAACACCAACGTTCTATTCAGAATCGGAGGAACGGTAACTCGTTACTTTTGCGAGGGAGCGGCATATGTAACGGCGTTCCTTTCTTAAACGTTTCGCAGCTTTCAACAGGCGCGCACGCAGCCCATCACGCAGAACAGGGCGGACGGGCGACCACGGGAGGCGCGAAAATCTACAAATCGCCTATTATATATATGTATACATAACTATACGATTCATTATGGTTTTCACTTCGAGGCACCCGCCGAAGGCGTATACGTGAGAGACGCTCAGACGTACCACGTGCATGATTAACGGCAATTTTATACCGCAGTGCTGGTAATGTTTGCCATGTAAAGAAAATTATCATTATCACCAACCAGCATGTGGTCTCTTCGTCCTGTTACACTTTTGCTTCGCTCCTAGAACACTTGCAATGATTCTTCCGGTGCGGTACGTGATAACTTTGATGAGAGAGAGAGAGAGCACCGAGACAGCGAAAGAAAGCGGTACAGAGGAAAAGCAAGGAAGAAATTCCAGGCGAAAAAAAAAAGCAATGCGATATTTTAGACCGCCTTTCCGCAATCCGAAGGTAAGCACTGTGCTCTGCTACCCAGGTTTCTTTTTTATGACATTTGTGCAACCCAGGCATGACATGTTGAACCTTAGTCAATGCAGATATTTAATGCACTGATGAATTCGAATTCACCTGAAGTGCCAATACATCAAGTGACGCACATTCTCACTCATACACTATGGAATGGCAATAAGGATTAACGGGTCACAATTGAAAATGCCATTTCACTGGATTTTCATTTGCTTGCATACACCTCTTAGTTAAGTGAACATCTTAATGAAGTAGAATTTTGAGGAAGTTATTGGCACTTTTGTGCAACGTGCGCCCACTCTAGATGAGCGTAGCATATATCCTTGTAGAGTATAGTATTGTGAGACGACTTTCGTTTGTTTGTCGCCTGTGAACACTGGCACATACCCACTCAGGCGGATTGGCCAAGAAAACTTCTAGTAGCCTTTATGTGAACACTATACAATCATTTTCAGCCCCTATACTAAAATGTGCAATGAAAGAACAGATTGCAAATTATGTAATAATAAATAAAATAAATCAATAAAAGACAAGGAGAGGTAATGCCATAACAAAAGACGGGAATTTCGATCTCACCACACAGTTGAGTTTACCTCACCCCATCAAAATTGAGTGTACGTCCTACATTTATTAACATTACCAAATATATCACTAGTATTTATCGAGTGTACATTAAAGGAGACGTTGTATTGGCATGCGTTTAGATTCTTGAATAAAATTACATACTGCATCAAATACGTTTCTGTGGAGCAGGAGGAGGAAGAAAGTTTAAGCGGAAAGACAGGGAGGTTAGCCAGTTCTTAGACCGGCTGGCTACCCTGTGCTGGGGAAAGGGGTGATGGGAACGAAAGATGTTAAAAAGAAATGTTGCGAAGACAAAGAGAAATTACAAAAAAATGCAACGTTTTTGTGGCAATGTCCCAAGCGGAGGCACCTAAACGTAGAACATTATCTATAGCTTAACTTCAACCTACCGCGGAAAACAGAATAACTAAATGTCTTTTCCTACTTAGTGAATAGCTCTGTCATGATATAAAATAATACTCAATGTTTTCCGTTTTTTTCATAGAATGGGCGCAGGGGATATATCACCAGACCAGCTCTGTGTAAATAAAAGTTTAATGGGGAGGGGGGAGGCATGGCATCAAAATTTCGTCAACATATATCTTCTAACTTTCTAGGTTAACTCCACTGAGGTTTCCAGGGTTATGTGAGGTGCTGATAGTCTGTCCTTTTAAGAATACTCTCGATCATATCTGTAGAAATAGCTAATTTTCTATATCTCATCGACGCTATGTGTTCTATTTCTGAGAGTGTCAAAATCATAGTACCGTCAAGGAGAGCTCGGGCTAACGAATCGGCCAGTTCATTTAACTGCATGCCACAATGGCCTGGGATCCATACTAACATCAGGAGTCTGTTGTGGTGGAACTCATGTGTGCAAAGTCAATAGGGCTCTTCATTGTTCCGAAGCTGTCAGAGCTGTACACACTAAAAGAGAATCTGCCATGATGATTGCACTTACGTCATTTGAAGTAAGGCAGTTTTAGAAGCGCCAAAATAATAGCCATGAATTCAGCTTCAAATACCGGAGTGAAGTCTGGCAGCTTCACTTAGAATGACCAGCTGAGGTAATCAGAGGCAATTCCTACACCAACCTTTACATTATTCACAGAAGCGTTTGCGACGATTACGTAATTTGTTACTGCATGAACTATGTAATCTTTCAATCTCTTGTTAAAAAATGTCAGAGATTAGAACTTAGACTGGGTGGGGGGGGAGGATTTCATCATATTCTATCTTAATATTGTGATTTATTTCATTAGATGATGTTCAAGCCGCAAGCATTTTCTTTATTTGCACTCCAGCCAGAGCCCCACTGCTCAGACAAAAGCGATAATAATGGGTCTTTACATATGAAAAGATGAAGCGCATGAACAATGTTCACAATAATTTCCCCGCGCACCGAAGCGTCCAGCCTGGCCTTGACTTAGACTGGGGAAAGACGTCGAACGAAATAATGGTTTTAGGCGCGAAACATGTACTATATATGTGCCACCATGGCAGCAACGGTCAGGCGGAAGCTCGATGGGAGTGACGCGATAAATAACAAGGTATGTTTGCTTCAAGGAATCGCGGCTGAAACTTCTTACGTAATGCGGGAACATGAAGGCGTCCAAAGGAGCACGTCGTCACCAGGGCGAAAGAGACGTCCCGATGAGAGATGTATCGCATGTTTGCGATCATGTTGACTGGCTTCTGTAATGAGCTGAGCAAGTTGCCGACATTTTTGAAGTCTTGAGAGGAATAGTCCGGGTGTAGTTGAAGAAATATTGATAGTAGTGCGTAAGAATGAAACTTCGATCATGAATGTCGCTGAACGGCCATAAACTAGGTAGAAGGCTGAGTA
Source organism: Rhipicephalus annulatus (assembly GCA_013436015.1). Classification (NCBI taxonomy): domain Eukaryota; kingdom Metazoa; phylum Arthropoda; class Arachnida; order Ixodida; family Ixodidae; genus Rhipicephalus; species Rhipicephalus annulatus. The sequence goes on along the minus strand of WOVY01010752.1, from coordinate 62,476 downwards.
TATAGTACGCTCGACGGCGGTATTATGCGCAAGCGTGACCAAGGGAAGACAAACATGGTCTATAGACGTCAAACTAATGAGTACCGGAATAGAAATGAGCAGGCTTTCATTCATAAGATCCATGGTGTCTGCTATAGCTCAAGAAAGGACATATTGGATATTTTAAATAGCGTTCATCTTGCAGGGCATATAGAATGAGCTGACGATCCTCATCGTTATGATGGTTTTCTTAACGCTTCTCTAAAGCTTATGCTTTAGAGAAGGTCTTCGCTTATTAGGTGAAGCCAGCGGTGAGGGGAAGAAACAGTCACCGGTTTTGAGCTCACGCAAATGCGGCTCATCCACACCCACCCTTTCTCTCGTGGTCCCTCCACCGTAGTCAAAACTCGCAGTCGGTGGGAAAGTTGCCACCGCGAGCCATCGCCAGCTCAGTATCGGTGTGCGCAAGAACGGCGGCATCGATTTCTTTATCAGCGCGTGGTCTACTCTCACCTCAGCCCTTCCCAACGGACGGCCCACTTTGCCCGTCGCGCTTGTATTGACTGCGTGTGCTGACCGCAAAGTGGGTCTTCGCGTCCGTTTCGTACTGCCACTTGCGTTCGCTCATCTCTAACGAGTAGCCAATGAGAAAGGACCAATTAAATATTTAAATGCATATTCCTCACACACTTTCCGATCACTGGTCGTGGTCACGTCGCAGTTGCCTTTCAAACATGAAGTGCTTCCCAAAAAATGTTTTTTTTTTAACCTTTCCGTGTCGTTGCGCTATTCTACGATTATCTGTCTTTTAAACGTTCCCAAAGCAAAAAAAAAATCAAAGCATCTGAAATACAGCATGTCTAGAGAGCGCGCAAGATGCAGTGCTTGTAAGAACGCTGAAAGCTGTGTGCCGATTCAGCAACTACCCATTCAAACTCTGACGCAAACAATTCGGTACTGAAGCGAGAGGAAGGGAGGATTCTTTTACAAAACTCTCCCAATGGTCCTTCAAGAATTATTCTCGGCTGCGCTATATACTGCACAGTAACTTACGTACGACGGTATAGCAAGAGCATTAAGGATCCTTTAAATGGTAAGGTACTATCCCTCAATGATCTCGCTCTTTTGTATCGACCCGCACCCCCGCCACATTTGTTTCAGTAAAACCACTGTCCATCAGATTTGTGTACCGACGCTAGTACAGGCTGTCCAAACGTTCACATACAGTACTGCATTTTATGCGTAAAAGCTAAGCAAGCGGAGCGCAATGGCAATTGTTTTCTCGATGGGTCATTCCAATGAATTAGCGCTGTATAAATCAACAACTAAGGTGAACACTTATGCAGGAAAAAGAAGGGGGTCTTATCGTGGCGCATTTACCGGAGATCACGGTAAGCCTCTGTTGGCCGCTTTAAGAACTCCGCGGGCTCAACTGGCACGCGCTCCTACGGCGCACGGGGCGCGACGGTGATCAGAGCGCAATAAAAGCTGGTCCTCGCACGGCGTACGGAACTCGTGTTTTAGCGGCCACTCAACAGCGACTTTTTGGCACGAAAGCGAGATGAGAGCGCCCGATCAATAGAGAGCCACTCCCCCGGCAACACACGGACACGCGAACCTCCCCCTCTCGTACACAGGGCCGTCCTATAACGAAGACACACAAGAGGGGAGCGCAATCAAACACAAACCGAACCGTAGCGCCCTCCGAGTCAATTAACCACCACCGCTGTCGTGTCTTGCGAATGAAACTTCCCTAGTTCGCCAACAGATGGCGCCATGTCTTCTCTTTCTCTCTGTGCAGCATTTTTTTCTGACAAGCTTGCGCGCACCTTTCTCCCTCTCGGTGAATTCCACGCCTCGCCACACCAACCATGCCGCGGAGCACCTCCTCCACCTTTACTCCTTGATAACGTGGGGAGTGGTAAAGTACATCTCTCTTTTTGCTCCTCTTGTGCTCTTGTTTCCTTGCCGGTGCGATCTCTTCTCCGCGGGCTCCTCTCTCGGTTTACGGCTCCCGACGCGGCTGGTTGTGACTCCTCCTTTCGCCAGCATTCTCTCGCTTGCCCTTCCCTGCCGGTGACTCCTCTTTCCGCGTCGACGTCATTGCCTCTTTCTCACAACCGTTGTCGTTCCTCCTCACCTCGCTGGCTGGCATATTGGGAGAGGGGCCATCGCGTCCGCAATGGCAGAAGCGGTGCGCGTCCTAGTGCTCGCTTCACGGCGCCTATCTGCGGTCGCTGCTTTGCACACCCCTTGTCAACGCCGCCGCTGTCGGCTGCTGGGCGCGCTCTACTGGCCGCGACTTGACTCCTCGACGCGCCGCGGCTGATCCGTCACCGAGTTCATCGTTGCAAGTGCCGCTACCGTCTGTACGCCTGTCGCCTTGCCGGTCGTTTGTTGTAGCAGCGGCGAACGTGCGTGACGGTGCAGCTGTCGCGATGTGCCACGTGCGATAGCGCGCGGCGTGAAATCAGCCGCTGTCTTGCAGTGAAGCGGCATTCTCGCGAACGTCGGTTTTGGACATCGCCCACTCTGTACGAGAACAGACCGTGATCGTGCGTGACAATTCCAATCATAAACAATCACTGGTGTTTTCGTCTGCACTGTGTGACTGTACGCGCCGCTGAGACGCGTGTTTGTTCCGTTGTTACAACTTTTGGCGTCGTCGTGCGTTAATCGACAGTGTGATTGTGTGGTCGTGTGTGTGTGCGGAACTGTGCGCCCAGAACATTACCAGGCTGTGGGATACTACCGGTACATGAGACTGTCTCTTCGCTGTCTTGCGTCACCCGGGTTCGTTGCAACTGGTGAGTAGACGAGAACTGGGAAATTTATGGAAACACTGCACGCACAAACCAGCTTACCTGCTTCTCAATTGAAGCGCAGCGTATCATTGTGTGAACGCAGTTAGGCAAGCCACGCTATCGAGGTCAGCATCTTATCCGCCTAAGGTGACCGACGTGATTGACCGGTGGAGCTCAGATGCAACTTCCTCGGCTGCCTCTACTGTGTTTGAAGAATGTTTCGCGTGTCTTTTTTATTATTATTCATTTATTGTTGTTATTATTAGGTCACTTCCGGAACGTTGTATAAGTTTTCACAATTAATTCGTCGTGGCACATACCAGGGCAATAACCTAGCCCGTTTAGCATTACATGGACTTGCTGGACAAAGGGCGACTGACAACGCGTCCACGGATGTTTCAAAACAACATTCATGGACGTGTTGCACTTAGCCTCCGTGACAGCATTTCGGGAAACACTGCAGCTGGTAAGTTCGAAGAACGCTCAAAGGTCACTCATCTCCGCCGGCAGAGTACACGGCCTCCACCTACCCAGATGCTGGCCGGTTCATGCGTCACGTGCCTTTTGTTTTTGTTTTCCTTGTTAAACATGCGTTTCGCTCTTTCGCCCCTTGTCGGCGTTCTTCTACGCCGTTCCTGGCTCTTGTTTTTTTTTTTTTCGGTCCGTTTTTGTGTTCGCGCGCATTTGCTTTCGGCCAGTTCGACCGGACCGGCGCTCCTTGGGAGCTAGCTGCTTGCAAACTTGGGTGCAGGCCTCTCGTCTACGGCCTTGGAAGGTCGCAGCGCAGGGGAGAGTTCCTTCGGTCTTCCCTCCTCTCTCGTGGCGGAGCCGCTCACGTTTGTGTATAGTGGCGGTCCACGATGGGCGAGAGGGGTGCGCAAGGCGACTCCTTTGAAAGATGCATGGCCCGTCGCATCTATCGCCCCTCGGTGCGTTCAGGTTTCAGACGCCGACAAGGCACCGAGGGGAGGGAGCCGCATTCACAAGGTATAACAGCGGCGCCCTGCCCGGGAAATTTGTCGAAGCCATCCTTTTAAAAAGAAGTTTGGCGCTGCCGCTTCAGGGTCGGCCCCTTAGTTTGACTACTTTTGTCGCGCCTTCTTGCCCTCGTTTTCACACCTCGCAGTCGCAGCCCGTCTCTTGAATGGGTCGCCTTCAAGGACATGGTATTATTTGGTTCTTTGGAAACTAATTATATTTGCCTCGCTGAAAGTACAAACATGTCTGAACCCTTTCATTGCAAATATACGCAGGCACTAAGTTCCGGATGTGTTCAGTGCGCCTTTGCATAGAGGAAACTGTGAATTGGCACCTTAATCACAGTGATTCAGTAGCCCTCCATGTTACTTTGGTCTTGCCTAGTGGCTTGAAAACCAAGATGCAACCCGAGGCATGAAATAGACGAGCGAGGCCCCCTATTTATCCCTCTGTTTCTTACTCTTCTTCTTTTTCTCTATCTATTTCATTTCTATTATCCCACTCTCAAGTGCAGGGTAGCCAACCAAGCCAAATCTCGGTTAACCTCCCTGCCTGTCTTCTGCACTTCTCTCTCTCTCTTTTGTCACCCCCCCCCCTTTTTAAATGGCTGGCTGCGGCAAGATCGCCGACATGTAGTGCAAATTTATTTTACGACACTATGTTGAAGTGATATCCATGGAATAGCTTAAAGTTACGCGACTGTAGCTGCTCTTTCACAAACTGTTTGGAAGCCATATAGTGGCGCGTGCAGAAGCCTCTGGCAACCATTTCTCATGCCGCAACCCCACCAACTTTTTGTAAGTAGAAATCTGCATAATATTGAGGCTAGGCTTCTTGACACGTCTGAATAAGTGAAGCAGACGCTCGAGGCGTGTTCGTGCCGCCGCCGCCGTGATGTCCTGGTATCGATGGTTCATGAGCGACCCGTGCACGAAGGACTAGAAGGCCAAGGATATGCCGCTAGAAGGCCAAGGATGTGCCGTCCGTTTGACGGCAGAAACGACGACTCTGAATACACGCTCTTCCCGATGGGCTCTGTCGGAGCCAAAACGTGTTCTGGCTCCAACCGCTAGCTAGTCCGTCGTGTGCACGTGTATTATCGTTCATGCCTAGGACATCTGTTCTCATACAGCGCCGTTATGCAGAGATTGGTTGGAGCAGAAACAATAATGTACAACAACCTTGGAAGAGAACAGCGCTTTGAGACAGGTAATAGTGCACTTGAAGTTGTAAAAGACTATGTCCACTTAGGACAGGTAATAATCGTGGAGCCGAACCACGAGATTGAAGTAACTAGCAGAATAAGAATGGGATGGAGCACATTTGGCAAGCACTCTCAAATTATGACAGGTAGATTGCCACTATCCCTCAAGAGGAAGGTATATAACAGCTGTATCTTGCCAGTAATTAACTACGGAGCAGAAACCTGGAGACTTAGAAAGAGGGTTGAGCTTAAATTCAGGACAACGCAGCGAGCAATGGGAAAAAAATGGTAGGTGTAACTTTACGACGCAAGAAGAGAGCAGAGTGGATTAGGAAACAAACTGGGGTTGAGGATGTCATAGTTTTAACCAAGAAGAAATGGACATGGGCCGGGCATGTAGCGTGTAGACAGGGTAACCGCTGGTCATTAAGGGTAACTAACTGGATTCCCAGAGAAGGCGAATGGGTTAGGGGGAGACAGAAGGTTAGGTGTGCAGATGAGATTAAGAAGTTTGCGGGTATAAATTGGCAGCAGCAACTACAGGACCAAGTTGACTGGCGGAACATGGGAGAGGCCTTTGTCCTGCAGTGGACGTAGTCAGGCTGATGATGATTATGTTGACACCAGCGATATTTCCCCGCCACGGTGGTCTAGGGGTTCAGATACTCAACTGCTGACTCGCAGGTCGCGTGATAGGATCCCGGCCGCGGCGGCTGCATTTTCGATGAGTGCGACAAAGCTCGAGGCCGGTCTACCTTGATTTAGGTGCACATTACAGAATCCCAGGAGCCCTCAGCTACGACTTATCTCAAATCATATCTTTATTTGCGATGTTAAACCACAACAATAATATTGCACAAGAGATTTGACCGGTTCGTCCTGAAATCCAAGTTTGGTTTGCCCAGCCGATGTTTCGTTCGGGCTCGAGCCGGGATCGTGCTGACAGGCGTCAATCATCTGGCAGGCTGGGCTTGCGCTGGATATCAGCTAGGACCTAGACCTTCTTGGCCGGTGGTTCACTTACACAAGAAATGCTACCGCTAGGGCCGGGCTCCCACCGCAGAGAAATATACTTTCGTAAAGAGTAGCCACTCGAACTTTTTCGCGGCCGAGAAAGGAACGGTCTGACCATCTGCTAGACAGCGTACCCATGCTCTTTTCTACTCGTTAGCCAACATATGTAATGGCCGCCTAAGGGGGACCATGAAGACCAAAGCTTGGCATCATATTTTTTTTAGAGAAACAATCCATTCATTTGTGCAATTCTTCATGTCGGCTCTACGTCGTATACCACTCAGGACGTTTAATGCATTACGACAAAGATCAGTAAACTCTGACTAAAAAGTGTTGCCTTTTTGCATTTGTTTTTACACAAAGGGTACACATTCATGTGGTTTTATTCCCTTGGAGAAGCATGGGTGTGTAGCCTAGTGGTAAAGACAATCGCCTTTGGAGCATGAGGGTATACAGATTCAAATCTCAGCATCGAAAAGAAAAATTTTGTTGATTAATTAGTGCTGGAGACATTATCAGGTCTGACCAGTCGCTCGTGGCGCTGAAAGCAGCGCAGCAGCTCGGCCGCAGGGCCTTACGGGAGTGTCCGCTCGTATGTTTCTCGTAAGTATGTTTCTCTGTGCTCCCACGGCGCTTGTTAAGAGCGTATGTTTCGTTCAGGTTCGAAATCAGGAAAAGAAGTTTCAGCTAGGGCAGAGTATCAGCACCCCAGCTGTCGCGAGACGAATGACGGCATTGGGCACGTTGCTGTCAACAATCGCTGTGGCAGTAGTAATGTCGGAAAATACACGGAGAATCGCGAAGTGACATGACCTCATGGGTCAAACACTGACACTGGTACAATAGCGATACGGATGCACCGCAAGTCAGCGCCTTTCATTGAAATTCTACGGCGCTAGTACGACGCCATACGGGACGTGTATACTCGGGTCACGTGGCTGTCGAGGTGCAGATAGTCTAGCAATGGTATCGAACACGCTCCAAAAAGCCTATACGTGACATAGCCGGCAACGTTATGCGTTTTAGCCATAGAGAAACATACTATATGAAGAGTGGCCACTCGAGCCTCTTCGCGGACCAGCAAGATAGGCTTTGACCAACCGCTAGATGGCGCGCCCATGCTCGCTTCCGCTCTTCTGTCACGGCATATAATAGCCGCCCAGGAGCTCAATAAAAAGATAAGTTTAGCATCAAATTTTTGCAAAGAAGAAACTTTATTGATTTGTGCAATTTTCCACATCCGCTTTACAACGTGCCCCACTGAGAACGTTTAATGGTTTACCACAAAAATCTTTAAAGTTTGACTAGAAAGTGTTGTTTTTCTGCATTTGTTTTGCACAAAGGATACAAATTAATGTGGTTTAGATGTGCTGTAGATTACTTTTGTGCATGAATGGGTGTGTAGCCTAGTGGTAAAGATTCTCGTTTTCGGAGTGGGAGGGTACGGGTTCAAATCCCAGCATCGAAAATAAAAAGTTCAGTTATTTTATTTAGGAATAAGACATTATCGGGTCTGACCAGCCACTCGTGGCGCTGAAAGCAGCGCACTAGCTGGGCCGCTGGGCCCTACGGGAGTGTCCGCTCTTTATTTAAGTATGTTTCTCTAAGGTTTAGCCAGCTGCCCATTTTCAGGTATCCGGTGATGATAAAACGTCAAGTCAGCATTATATATATACGGGAGGTTGATATGTGGGGTTAAACGCCCCAAAACCACCTTATGATTATAATAGACGCCGTAGTGGAGGGCTGCGGAAATTTTGACCACCTGGGTTTTTTTAACGTGCACTCAAATCTGAGCACACGGGCCTACAGCATTTTCGCCTCCATCGGAAATGCAGCCGCCGCAGCCGGGATTCGAACCCATGACCTGCGGTTTAGCAGCCGAGTACCTTAGCCACTAGAGCACCGCGGCGGGGCAAACTCAGCATGTTCGCACCCCACGCAGCTTCTGTCAACCATATTCGCATGCCATGCGCAATACGATAACGGACGCTTGCATTTAGCGTAGCGGTAAACAGCGTGCGCTGATAATCAGTACTTTCAAAATAGTACAAACCGCTTTACATTTGTACACCACCAGGGTTTTCGACGTTAAGCTGGTCTGCGTCATTTCGTTGCGCAGGTCATGGTCACTGCGCTCCACAGGAACTGAGAGGCATGGGTGAATGCCATGGCTTGCGATGTTTATCTACTACGTGAACTGACCTTGCATAGCGGACGGTTTGTCATCGCACGATCGCGACTCCGAAGCGTCTAGGGGAACAGTTTTTGGCAGAACGGGAACTGGCCGCCCGAATACGCTGCCGAACACTTTTCTTCTCGCTTCGTTTCCTGGGCTAGAGCGTATACCTTTATGCACCGCGAAATCGCATGCGAATGCAGCACTCGATTTCAGCACATGATTTACGGAAAAAATTTAATCGGGCAGTATTTGTGCGGGCGATGTTTCCATCGGCTACAATGCGTAATCCACGAGGTTGCTTTCTCGATTCCTTACTGAAACAAATATGGGGATCTGCTAGCTTGTGCAAGAAGCCCAGAGTTTCGGAATTTCATGGTACAACAGGTACTGCACTGACCTTTATCTTTCTATTTGCTTTGATTAGTAAGAAAGCTTGCTTTGTGCGTTCGCCCGATATTTCGAAGTACGCATATCGCGAATGAGTATCTCTTGAGAGGATTCCTATATGACGAATGCAACCTCGATGAGGCCTCAATGGTGCTCGGAATTTTGCATCTACAACGTGTGCAGTGAAAGTTCAATTGGAAAGCTAATCGTGACGCTGATCGATAAACATTTTCATGAAGCTGCTTCTGTGGGTGTGCGAAAATTCCTTGCGCAGCTGTGCTACAGAAACTGGGGCAACCCTTTACTACGTTTACGCTAAATATGATCAAGGGAACACATGGACGCGAACACCAGCGTATGTTGCCGTGCGAATAGGGCAAACCTTGCTGCCTACAACTCCAATCGCTTGCGGCAAGACAGATAAGACGACGCATCCCGAAAAGCGGAGAACATTGCGGCAAAAAGACGTCGGTTGCTCTCCTCAAGACCGCAAACCACACAAGACGACGCAGGTCGTGCCAGAAAGACGCACGCTGGTCTAACAGGAAACTAAATTCTGAAGAAGCATGAATTCAGAAAGGCGTTTCTGAATAGACATTTAGTATTTAGCTGCAGGGTTTTCGAAATCCTTTGTCATCTCTATGTCGTGTGCTATATCAGCGTCTTGAATTGGGTTGCTTGGTACACACTGAATTTGAACGATGAAAGAGTGCCTAAAACAAACGCGATATCTCGTCTTCTTTTTAACACAGCGTCATGCTTGGGTCATCGAGGACACAAGCGTGGCGCTGTGTTTGCGTCGTCTTGTCGTCGCCTTGTTCTAGCGCTGTTTCATCGCTCAAATTCAGTCGTGTGCCAATTAATCAGCCTTGCTGGTCATCTACTGTCACAGAGTACAATGGCTCGTCTGTCTGCCTGTCTGTCTGTCTCTCTCTCCCTCTTTCTCTCTCTCTCTATCTCTGTGTGTGTGTTTGTCTGTCTCTTTCTCTCTCTCTCTCTCTCTCTCTCTCTGTGTGTGTGTGTGTGTGTGTGTGTGTGTGTGTGTGTGTGTGAGAGAGAGACTCCTCACGCCCACTTTTAATCGAGTATTGTTGGGGATGAAATACCTTTATTTCATTCATTGTGGGCGCAGTGCAGAAAAACTTACTAAACACTGAAAAAGTTAATAACACAGACAAGCTCTTTATGCTTTTTGTGTATTTCGTCCGAGTGTTTTTGTTCTTGTTCTTTTTTGTGTTTTTTGTATTGTTCACACAATGAATTTATACCAAGTGGCCCAGTTAACCATTTCCATTGCTGTTCTAGCCTTTCCTCAATACCTTGTCCTCCCTGTGTGTATTGGTATACCAGATTTCGTTTATTATGAGCAAACACGCTTTGAACTTTCACTCTTTCTCTTGTTTTTGTTTTTTCCTTATTTCTGTGGGGCTTTCTGCTTAAGAGTTGTTTGGACATTCTGCAAGATCGCGCTTCCGTTTGCCTAGGAAACAAGCAACATGACATTGTTTTGTTTTTCGAGTGACATCTTTTTTTTCACGGCTAAATGAACAGTCAATACTTCCCGCCAACCTCAGCTGAAAACAAATAGATTCGGCAAATGCAGGAAGCTGTATTTACATAACACACGAGAGCTTCTCCGAAGTGGTCGGTGCCTTCCAAACACGGGCCTATATATATGACACCAGTACATGATCGTTGCTTCATGTGTATTGTGGAGGGATTGACGTGGTTTCATAACGTTCACTGGTTGTTGCACCGTTTGGTGTTGTAGCGGTACGCCAACGCTCCAGCTTACGAGACGAATTTCGAGTCACCGGGCTACGCGATTTACGTTGCTCATAGAGAGGCATAGCAAAGCGGCCAAGTGTTGTCATTCAAAAGAGATGTATGCTTGTAAACATTCGAGTATTACATTTAATCAGGGGTACGAAGGGGTACGATCAGGGGTACGAAGTTTGGTTTACCCTGCACGAAAAGCCCTGGTGATTTTCGCCTTTATAATTAATTGCATCGGGCCAGTTGGTATGAATCTATCTTGGTAGGAAGCTCAGCAACTATTACACGGAACACAAAACACAACCGCTTATGATGGTTACACGTTTAGTTGCATCTTCCATCGATCTCTCGCTTTCTGTGCCTTCTACTGTTTTATTACGCTTGCTAGAATGTTCTCTTAACGATTGTTATTTGTTCGTATATACTGCTTATGGGGATACATGCGTGTCCACTTTCTCGGTATAAAATGAAAGGCGAAACAGAGGCTTCCGAGATAGCTCCGGTAATCGTGGAGACCAATGGCAAAAAAAAAAAGCTGATTGTGGTCGCGATCACTTTGCGATTTACCTGCATGACGTACGAGTTCGCATTTCCTATAGTAAAAGCTGGAACTAAGAGCCCTCGAAGACTATACGTGCGTATAATGCTCTGTGGTATCGACAACTTCGAATTATTGGTGGTCGTAACGTGTACGATGTTTATTGCGCGCGTCATCTGTCAACTGCTGCACGGCCCACAAAGCGGTCTGAGGCTCTGTTAAGCTTCATAATCAAAGTTACCACGGTTCTCTGTCAAGGCAACCCAAAACAATAGCAGCAGACCTGCATTATCACAGTTCCTCATGCGAACGGCTGTGGAGAACGCAAGTAATTCTCTTACCCAACACGTTCGCAACGGCCCGTATCCAGCGCTTTCGCCGTTCTGCTTCGCGAAAGTTGCGGAAATCACTAAAACTGTAGTCTTTTGTGTCCGTGGCAATTCATAACGCAACTGTCGTCGACTGGGGTCTTTTTCCGTTAGCTTTTGCGTCTGCTCTTGTTTTCACCATCGTTCTGGCGAATGAACCAGCAAGAACTTCACGGCGATTCGGTGACGCGTCCGACTAGCGGAGAGAAATTCGAAGCTCTTTTTATAAGTGTTAAATGCGCAAATACACCTAATATTTGGCTTAACCGTTGTTTCGAACGCTGTAATAGCACCTGGTTGCGCAGCAAACTGTGCAAAGGGCTCGGGCCAGAGAACATTGTCGGGATTTGCACTACTCAAAACTGCGTCGACGTCGACAGGGGGCGCTGCGTGTCTGCAAAACTTAATCTTCTGTAAAGGGTTCCACCCTATAGTCCAAGATAATGGCGTGGAATTTTCCAACGCATTGGGGTTTAGGGACACTGAGGCAAAGTAGACTTTAAACGGGTAGAAATAACCAGGAGGAGACTAATTGATTGGTGGCTACAATCAAGGCGCGAGTGAAATTCAATTCTTTAACACATAGCGATAGTACTTAATTTTATGGCTAGGTGGCGTGAGCCTACGCCCGATCTAAAGGGCACAGCCGCGTACATTCATCCATCCATCCATCCTCCAATGTCTGAGACTACGCACTTTTTTTCGACTGTTGTTTGGGGTATGGCTAACATCGGTCGTTAGTCTCGTGCTGTTGTATACGTTGTAGATTTTCAGGCTTGCAGAAGTTGGGAGTTAAATAAGTCGAGTAAAGTACCCTTAGGTTTCACACTCGTCGATTGGCTTATAGATGGCGCTGACTGTCACTCCTACTTCTAAATTCACATATAAACCCAAAAAAAGTGGATGGAGGGAAGGCAGCTGTGGTAGCTCAGTAGTTAGAACATAGAACGCGTTATTCGAATGTCGTAGGTTCGATTCCTGCCCACGGCTGGCTATTTTTTCATCCACTTTTCTTTCTTCTTATTTACATTCCATTGGTTCTAATAACTTCCCCTGTACATTCCTTGACATTACTGTCTGTTAGATATCATTAATATTGTGTTTAAATACGGAAAAAACGAGCCCTTAGGTATACACTTCTTTCCCATATATATATATATATATATATATATATATATATATATATATATATATATATATATATATATATATATATATGGCTCATTGCACACACAAGTTCTAGCCTGAGAATAAATCAACTTCTGGAGGCGTTACTGTAAAAGTATCATAGCTCCACTTGGAATGTCAAGCTATGGCAGCGCATGCGCATTAGAGTCGTGCGAATAGCAGTTCTACTGTAATTAAGTGAAGGTCACCTGCACAGCGAGTGAACCTGCTTTTCTGCCTTCGTGAGAGGGCCAGGTTTCTTTCTCTTCGGTTGCGGGTTTGCATTTCCTGTCGGTTTCCTGTCTTCGTTCGTATTGCGTCACGGGTGGGCCCCGACGGCTTTGCCACAGAGACTCGCAATGCGCGAGCGTTTGGGGGCGGCCCCTCAGGGGCCCAAGGTGCAGACAACGACACCCCAAGTGGGGAAGGCGCCACGGGGACACCTCGCGGCACGTTCGCGGAACGCCACAGACCACCGGAAGCTCAGCAGGCCCGCGAAGGAGGCGGCACCGGAAGCTACTTCCGGAGTCCTGGCGTCTCCCGCATTATTGAGCTCTTGGCCTAACAGCGCTAACGTGCCTCTTTTGTTTTCCTTCTTGGTCGCCGTTTTCGCTTGCCCCTCCCACGTAAGTTGTGGTAACTTCGCGGCTGAATTAACTTGGGTTGAGGGTTTGTTCACTGCGAGTGGGGCTTGAGTTGGTCCACATTTTCTATTTGTAACCCGCCGTGGCGGCGCACTATCCGCGGCGCTGTGCCGATTCCACTCTCGGCTGTGCGCGGCCAGGCTTGGACAGAAGCGGGATGAAAAAATGTTCGTGAACTGTTTTTTTTTTGCCCAATGTCAAAGCCAATTTCATTGAAATTAATCTAGATGCATCTTTACACTACAGTGTGCCCATCACTTTGCAGTTTTAAACATCAAGTTCTGGTCGAAGGAACAGCGCAGAGAGGGGTTGAATAAAAGAATACACAAAGAGGGACCACCTATATAGCCCACTTTTCATTCCGGGCGTTAACTCTGCTGTATTTAATAAGTACGCATTCTGTCGCTCGCTAAGAATAGGAGCGGCTGACTTACAAACTTGGAAGGTACAACTCCGCACACAGAAAACAAGGACAGGAGCGACCTTGCACTCGTCCGTGTCTCTCCTGTACTTGTCCTTGACGCAACCATATTTATACCTTCCAAGCATGAGCCTACTCGCTCAAAAGTAAGTTTTATTGACTTATAAATGTGGCCCATCCATATTGACATGTCCCCGTTGATTTTATGAGAGCAATTTGTTCATCGTTCGCTTTGACGCGTGGTTAATTCTGCCCTTATACGAGCCTGCTAATATCTCAGATGGTCATTCCAATTTCTTTCGTCATTGTTTGCTTGCTCCAGCTGTACCGTTCTTCATGCTGAGCTGGCATGAAATTTGTTTCATCAGATCTATTCTCAGACCTGTAGTTATCTACAGCTTGTGTTGATTAGTGTTTCTCGTTAATACGGTCGTTCACTTGGTCTGGTTTACTTTATAACGGTTTTCGGATGTCTAATGCACGACGTCAAGTCCCAGTGCGCAGTCAAGTTTAAATGATGGGAGCCACTTCAGACTGCTGTAAGCCTCGTCATTCATTCCTCTCGCCCCAAGCGTATATGACGCTATTACTTGCGCCGGATGTCAACATACGGACATTTAGCATTCTGACTTTCAGGCTAGAGGAACAATAAGACCCCGCGAACCACCTGGTTATCGCGCAGTATTAAAGCAAGGCGAGAAAAAAAAGATACTTGAAAGAAAAGATCTGCACAGCAGTCGATCAGTTAAGCTGCTGATTTTCGCCCATTAATGCCTCTAAATGCAAACGTGCGAAAACGGTCTCTCTAGTTCATCTAATTTTCACTTGCAACGTGTAAAAAGACCGGGAAAAATGGGAGCGTGGTATAAATGATAATTCCGGTGGTTTAGCGTCCCAAAGCTACCACATCATTATGCAAGACGTCGTAGTGGAGAGCTCCGGAAATTTCGACAACCATGGTTTCGTTACGGTGCACCTATATCTAAGTACTCGGGCCTTAATTATTTTCGCCTTTATTGAAAATGCTGCCACCGAGGCTGGGCTTGGATCGTCGAGCACTATAATCACGAGGCCTCTGTGGCGGGCATGAGCGCGGTCTTCAGAGTCGCGCAACACGCACACCTTTTGTGACTTGCATGTGAAGTCGGCGCTTCGTTGAGCCCGTTACTGTTCTTTCCCTTTCCTTCATTTTTCTTACATTGTTAGCTTTTTTTAAGTCAGCCCTTAGGGATAATGACTTTTATTCTAAAATACACGTACTATTTTGTTTCGCGTATCTAGTCGAGTGAAGTTGAGTGGTCGTAAAGTCCACGAATCCAGCGGACAAGGTCGGTCTGTCGACCAGGCCTGTGGCCTGTTGCATGGAGGTGACGACGACGGCTTAATTGTAGATCGGTGCAAGTCCAAAATACGAGTGTGGCAGTTTCATCGCCGATTGGGGCGTCGCGAAATGGGCACGGTGTACCACACGGGCCGCGGTACTTCTGCGTCCAAAGGATTGGCACGGATGAGGTAAGCGCAACCCCGACACGAAACCTCCGCAGCGTAACCTCCTGTCGGTGGGCTATGTCGTACTTTTCAGTCGTTTTTACGCAAAGCGCCTTCCCTGTTGTCTTGTTTTTGTTGTTGTTTTTTTCTCTGTGTGTGTGTCTTGCTGCCCCGATCGATGCTACTGTAGGCAGTATGACATTGTTCCGGGAGTGCTTCTGTCCTCGACAAAATGCTGCTGAAAAGTTAAGTTAAAAAATGAAAAAAAGTACTGAAGCCCCAAAAACAATAAAAAATGGTGAAAATCCGGGAAGGGGAAAGAACGGAGAGACGGGGAGGGGGGGGGGTGCTGCCGGTGATGACAGCGGGTTCTGGCGAGAAAAACACTTACTCGGAGCCTGGTGCTCGGGATGCAAGACAACTACACCCAGGTAGCTTTCAGAACATTCCAGCGACCGGTCAGCCACCGGCGGCGACTTAAAACGGGGATCCTCAGTCGAAAACCCCGGGGGGTCAGCGCTCTGCACTGCTCCGGGGCTGCGTGTTTGCGTTCTGCTTGGCGTTCTTGTTTCGCTCTTCCCGAGCGAGGAGCTGGGACACAAGCGTTTTAGCGCCCTCCTCCGGGAATGCGCGTTAAATAAAGAAGAGAACGGGACTGTCGGGCTGCGTTCGGGAGGAGAGGAGGGCGCGCACAAAAGTGGAGCGCATGGCAACGCTTGCGCGCAGACAACGGGCGACGAAGGTGCGTCGCTTCCAAAGCGTCGCTCCCCACGCAAACAAGCGAGAGGGAACCCGAGGAGGCTCTCGGGGATGTTAGCAGGATGATGTCCTGCGCCGCCCGTCCTTTCAGGTGCTCATGGGGAGCAAGGTTCTTTTTTTCCTTTCTTTCCAACTTTTTGAAAGGAAGAATATGTGCCTTACCGGCGGCGGTCCGCGGGACATCTCGCAGTGAAGAGGCGGGCCGCTTGACAAGAAAAGAGGAAGAGAGAAAGAGAATGACGAGGGGGGAAAAGCATGGACAGAAATACCCGTATGTCTACGTTCGGGGTCAGCTGACCTCGCGGCGATGGAGCATGGCTTCTGCAGCAGTCTCTTGATTCTACTAGCTGCAAGTACGCGCCCCCCTTGCTGGTGAGCTTTTTTTTTTCGCTTCCTTCTTTTTTTATTTCCATGCCGTTTAAGGAAAAATAAACCTGTTAGTGTGCGTGGTGCACATAATAAAAGACGAGTGCGTGGCACGTCCCTCGACAATTGTGGGACCTGGAATGCGTTTCCCCCGTTGGATCTTTGTTGTGGTTCGAGTAAGAACATTGCCAGGGATACCGCATTCTTGCGGGCCGACGGGAGAATACTTTGCGCCTCAAGCGGCTGAAATAGAAAACGGACAGTAGTAGTTGGAAAAACTGTTCTCGTCAGTCATGTACATGGCTTGCAGGACGTGCGATAGTGCCTCCGGCGTTATCCTGCTTTCGCCTTTCGTTTTATTTTTCACGTATTTGTTTTGTTTGAATTATTGCACTTGATGGCAGCAAACACGCCATAACCGTCAAGGAATTGATTTGATGACTGACATGTGGAGTTTAACGTCCCAAAGCCACCATATGATTATGATAGACGCCGTATTTGAGTGCTCCGGAAATGTCGATTGCCTGAGGTTCTTCAACGTGCACCCGAATCTTGCACAACATTTTAGCGTCCATCCAAAATGCAGCCTCCGCAGCCGGGATTCGATCCTGTCACCCGCGGGTCAGCAGCCGAGTACCTTAGCCACTAGACCACCGCGGCGGGACGCGCCAATAGATTGCGCAACCAATTTAGAGTGGTGGCATATTTACCACAGCCACACTCGCGAAAGATATGGCCGATGCGCATCGGTCTTCTGTCGGCGTCAGCAAACTCTGTTGAACCTAAACTGTGCACTTGTGCCGTTGTCAGATAAGAGCGGCACCCGGAGGCGCTTTGTCCCGGAGTCTCATGTAACTCATCAACCCATCATCATCCGTGCGTCTGTCCCGGCACTTTCTGTCCCCCGCCCCCCAGGGTCTGGTGAGAGGGAAGATATGTATATGTCTCTACTATCCACACGAAGCAGCTGCAGAATGTCTCGCATTGCAGGCGCAAAAAGTGTCACTGTTCGTGCGAGGAGCCGGCAGAGCTGCGAGGAGCTTTGGCAGCGCCCACCCGATTTTCGTCCCGTGCGTGGCTCGCGTGCGCGCATGGCGTAAAAAAAAGCGGGGCGAAGCGAGGGGAAGCAGCTCGGTGGTTTTCTCTCTTCGCGCGACGGAACAGCGCTGTATACGCGGTCAGCATTGTCCGAGCAGGGCGCGCGCGATCTGTCGCGCGGCGAAGGCTGGCGCCTGGAAACAATGAACACCGCCGCGGTTGTAATGCGGGCCAAGCCCCGGCTAAAGGTTAAGCGCTGCGGGGCGACAAGGGCGTGCATTACTCTTACTAATGAGGCCAGGCACTAGAGGTCTCGCAAATCGATGGCCTGTGGTTGCCAGGCGAGCCGGTGCGCTTGCAGCGGGGCGTCCTGAACGCGCGCCAGCCCTCCCACTTTCCTCGTAATGGCGCGCATTCGTTTATTTTGTTTTTGCATCCAAAAAACGGCCAGAAGCCGGCACTGCAAGCGATACGCCAACGCCCGGCCACAGAGGTCTACCTGAAACTTTCGCAAGAAGTGCGCATGGTGGGCGCCGCTCCGACGTGTGCGGCGTCCTGGCTTCTCGCCGTCCTTCGCTATCGACATAGAGAAGCCCACTATAGCGGGTGTGAGCTGAAGATCAGTGAGGGCATACTCACACGTTTTGTTTTGTGCCTACAGAACGTGAAGGTACTGTCTTTTGAAATACCCGACCTGAGGACAATGGGGCCAAAAGACCTGTGGCTTGTCTCATTGCCAGATAAAAGTGCAAAAACTGCGCTTCCTGTCGCTAAGCTTTCTTGTACAGGCTATCTTGAATTGCTCGTAAGGTCATTTCTGAAGCACATGACTACGCCGTGGGACTTGTGCGCTGTCGGTATCTGTCTTGCGCAATCTCGATGTCAATGTCATTGAGTGGAAAGTAGGCTTATCATTCATGCTTCTGACTCACGCAACAAGCTTGGGCTGAACTGTCAAACCTTTTGTCTTCAGTGCTCTTTTTGAGTGGCCCGGCGCTGTCGTTGATGGTACTGTCGAGGCGAGAAACCTATAGCAGTAGACTCATTGGCTAGAGTGGTTGGTCGGACCATGTTTATATGTGTAACCTCTTGCATGCATGCTGTGCCACTTCTGCATGTGCACTAGTCTGGACGTTGCTTCAGCCTCGCCACAGTAATGGCTCAACTTTTTTTTTTTCTCACGGAAAATCCCACCGTAAAACATTTCTGTGAATGCGGGCCGTTATTGTTTACCTGCGTTCTTCCGTTCATGCAGCTTCGCGCCAGTCTTTGCCGCGCATAAGAAGAGGAGCGTCGCGTGGCTTGTGACGTGCGAGCCACGAGGTAGTCAGATACCGAACGGGTTCACGCGCCTGGTGCGTGGGACGCTGGCAGCCGCTGAGCTCCGACCCGGGGAGAATAAAAGTGGCGAGATTTGGCACGGCTCCGTGGGCCACCGTCACGACGTTGTCTCACTCTCTCGCTAGACGTATATCCTGGCTGTAGCCATGCACTGCCTACCTGCTCAGAGCGTTCGCCTATAGACCCTTTCAAGGTTTACAAACACAGCCCCTTGATGACTTCTGGTACTGTCCGCCAATAGGCTTTAATAGGCATTGGTGGATCACTATGGAGCTTTAGAAAATAGCCCGCCGATTTTCTACAGTTTCCTTCCCTTATTTGCCAAAATATATTTAAATTAATATACTTTTGAGCTTCATAAAAATGATAAAACAATTCCTTGTACTTTACGCAAGTTTTTTTTTCTGAATGTGTGTGAAAAACGAGAAAGAGAGTTTCCTTACGCTTGAAAAGCAATTGAAAACGTGCTTTCAGTTTCGACGTTAGGAGCTGGTAAATGAGGTGACCTGAAGGTTTTTTTTTGGGTACAACGCTTGCGACCTTGAAACCGTCTATACCTGAAGGGTTTGCAGAAGCCAGTCCTTGTAAATGCAAACATGTGGCGCCAGCAAGTGTGCCTCTCGCGTCCGTCACCGTCGAATTGGTTCAGTCTGCACGCCTTCGTCTCGAGGGAGTGCTGTTTCGAGCCGGAGAGTCGCGGCCACACGTCCAGATCGGTTTCTGCAGTGTCACCGATAATGGCACGTGACTTCGGCAAATGATCCTATGAACAACAAGCCGCACTGTTAAGGGGAGTGAAAGAACTTATCTCTGAAGTAAGCGCCGCCAGCTCTCTATCGGAACACTTCTTGGGGGGAGCTGGTGGACGGGTTTAAGTCAGTGTGAACGATATCATTTGCGGGACTTTCTGTGGTTTCGCGAGTGTGCAGAGTGGAAGCGTAATTTATTATTATTATTATTATTATTATTATTATTATTATTATTATTATTATTATTATTATTATTATTATTATTATTATTATTAACAAACTTATATTACTGGGGAAAAACTCGTATCCAGCCACGGCCTTTCTAATGCCGGCCTACATGAAAGTTTCCTTTTTTTGCATTGTTATATACGCACTTCTGTGAGTGAGCAATCTCAGTTCCTTTGTCTACCTGTGAGGAGCATTAGCTTGCTCTCTAGTTACTTACAGCCGGGGCTGTACTTGTTTGCTTCCCACTGATGCCGCTGAGTATGTAGTCGCGATCACCTACCACATTTCAACGCATTTCAAGCGTACGAAGTCATCCTCACTCTTACCACGCAATATTTTTTGTTTCCTTAACATTTCATGATCGCACAGTGTGAAGTGCATCCTAGCCTTCCATCGTATAATGTAGGAAATGGGCGAACCAACAAACTAGACATGATTTTATTGGTGAAGAAAGCAACCAGCCACCTTTGGCACTGCCCGTCTTGAGAGAATATTCGCGGATAGAGTTGATGATGACTGGGAAATGGCGTTGGCGCTGCATATCCGCGCAGAGAGATCGTAGGAAGAAGGCAGCAGACACCTGCGCTGAGCCTTTACTATGCTGCATTGCCCATCCGTGCGCTCCTAATTTCCCCATCTTCCATCTCCGCAGAGCTACCACACCGGCGCACTGCAAGGTTGAAAGTAAACAAGAACGGAAGGAGGGGTGTGGGTGATGCCCGACGAACTGATTTGTGGGTGCACAGCCGGAAAGGTCCAAGAGAAGGCGAAACAGAACCCTTCATTAGCAAATTAATGCGCCTTCTGATTCGATTTCGCGGATCGCGTTTCGATTCTAAGTCTCCAAAACATGCCGAGCGGTATGGAAGAAACCGAACGCCAGCGGCGAACGAGCGAAAGTAGAAGAAAGAAAAGGAAGGCCAGTCATCAAGTGCAGCCAAAGAAGGCGGAACGCTTTAATTCATTCGGGCTCCGACTCCCCCATCGGGGTCCTGTGCACGAAAGCGGGGGAGGGCGGGCGAATTGGAAACCTCGTTTTCCCGACTGGTGATGGTTTGATGGCTCCGACGCTGCCTGGTGCCTTGCATGGTGATGGGGGCTCCGCAAGCGATCCTCTCTCTTTCGTCCCTCGCTCAACGCACATGCTTTATGTATATACTTAGCTCAGCCTTTTGCCTTGGGCGTTGCAGCCGTTCCCTTTTCTTGTGTGTGGGTGCGATTCGCTCGCTTTGTGTCCGTGCACTTTCCTCCTGATTTCCCATTAATCGCCGCGCGACCCGTTCAGATGCAAATACGTTCCTCGCGAAGAGACGGCACGAAGCTGAAGGGAGCTAACCGAATCCTTGGTCGCGAATGGTCTCTTTTCCATCATAACCGCTATACACGGACACGAGGGACACGTTTGGAAGCGGTTCTCCATTGCGGAGGTTGCGCGGTCTTTTTCAATGCCAAGGGAACGCCCGCCGAGGCAGCTGGCTTTCCCCCGTAGTTCTAGCCTTCCTAATTGCAAGTCAGCTCTTCTAGAAGTTTCAATCACATAACTTTCAGAAACTTTTCGCAAATGGACACGTAATAGACATTTCAATTACCTTATTCTAGCACTTTCATACATAGGAGACTTGCGGTAGGAGTCCACGTGGTCTTTTACTTTTTTTTTATTTTGTCTATTCGGGAGAATATTTTTCACAGGGCGTTGGAAGTATCAATGAACTGCTCTAAACAGCGTGTGTGTCCATAGCTTTTAAAAGAAAAGTCACAGCTTTGCCACAAAGGTGAAGCAATGAATGCGACAGCAACAAATCGGAAATGGCAAGCACATCGAAACGTGCTCCGCCTTGCTCACGCACCAATGTACAGAACGTACACGCACAGAACGTACTCACAGGCACAGATGAACGCGAATAAATGTCTCTGTTGTTACTTCAAAGTTCTCTGTGTCTGAAAAGCGCGCGCTTTTTGCAAACGAAGACTGTGCAGCAAGTACAGTGACCTTTGTGCGCCCGGTAACTACAACATAATCATTCCGGTGAAAGGTCACAGTCTTAAAAAAAAAAGGTTGTCGTACTTACTACCTTCGGTTTACCAATTACCTATCACTTCTGTTACTAACCGGTTAGTAAGTGAAGTTAGCATCGGGAAGGTTAGTAACCGTTACTACCTCCACCGTTACTAACGCAGTTATTAATGGTTACTAACGTAGGTAGTAACAATTGCTAGCAAGAACAATGTACTACACGCGATCATTTTGCCTTATAAATCACCCGTTTAATAACGGTCGTATTCGCGAGCATCAACGTTTTGATATATCACTAAGTAATTATGCACATATTGTCATAAAGGAGAAAACACGCATACACAAGTACACGCGAGAAGTACAGTTGCTAAGTGGTTCCAGGAGTATTTATAGCCCTAACTTTAGGGCATGCAGCTGGTGCTGGTGGGCGGCTACGCTGTATGATGTATAATTTAAGGTAGGCGCCTTTATTTCTAAAACGTACAATTTTTTTTAGATGAGCGAGGTAACGTATTGTAGGCCTTTTAATTAACCATATTAAGAGAAACAAACAGTTATGTCTATTTCACAAAATACTGCCTCACGAGGGTCTTATATATAAGACATAAGATTAGGTTGTAAGTTTACATATATTGCCTCAATAAACTTGAATGCATCCCCGTGCTACTAAATAGGTTGTTAGACGCTTGTAGTAACAACCTCTAAGGTTTGTTAAACAAGTTCATTAAATGCGTGCATGACGAAAAGTTACTAACAGCGCGCAAAACGTACTAACCGTTGCAACTTTCAAGCGTTTGCTAACGTGGGTAGTAAAATGGTCGTAAAAGGTTAGTAATGGCCCAAGAAGGTTAGTAACAGCTGCTAAACCACGAGCAAAATGCTTTTTACAAACTTTTTTTTTAAGAGTGCAAGGCGTACGATTCTCCCCACCACGAGATAAGCGCGCGCATGCATGAGCGTCTACCCCCACCCTCCGCGGAGCAAAGTACGCGTGAGTGCGCGTCGCCACGTCGTGACAATCTGGCGGCGCGCGCTCATTGCGCCATCTCGCTGTTAACACTGGAAACAGGATAGTTCCCCCGAGATCGCCGTCGCCAGCGGTAAGTGGTTGCCGTTTCTACGATGAAGGAGGTGATCCTTCGTGGCTAAGTGGCTAATGCCACGCACTCTTAAGCAAAAAGGTCGGACGTTCGATTCCGAAGACGTTTCTGGCGTATTTTCTCTTCTTCTTGCATATATATATATATATATAGCGTGAATGACGGTGGTCAGCAATACCGAAGACGGCGGCGAAATTCAGCCGAGAGTGTCCGTATGATTGTTAACGCACTACGATTATGTCGATTCCAGCCCTGTTGTTACTTTCCCTATAGGTGTGGCAAAAAATTTGTTGCGAGTGGACGCACAACGGTCCAAGCAAGGGCAAGCGACACACAATAACTTACCCAAGACTCTACTGAAACGGTACTTACTCGAAATACTTAACGAAGAATTTTAGTAAATTAGACATTCAAATGCCTCATTCACTGTTTGCGGCATTCACTACAAGCAGCGTCGTGTTCTTCTCGTCTGTCGGTACTGTCCTTTTCTTGGGTATGCTTGGATATGCCTCCGTCGGCGCCACATTAAAAGTTCTTCCTACAAAGTATAGAATTCTCCTTTCTATTTCGTTTCATCTGCTGAACGTAAGAGGGGAGGCTTTCTACATTTATGGTACAAACTATTGTTCCTCTTTTATCATATTCGTCATCGTCATGCCGTGGTTTTGGCTCGTGAAGCCCATAATTTACTTTAATCATCGTTATGTTGAAGTGTTTAGGAAAAAGGGTGAGGAATGTAAGCGCCGAGTGAAATAGGTCCCGCTTTGTTGCGCGTTCCCGATGAATCTGTCATATTATGTGCACGTTTAACTAAGATCGAATGGTTTTCCTCTGTTGGCGCCTAGTGACAAAATTGGGTTACCGTAATTCCCGTTGGTGTGTCTTTCCGTTCAAAGGTTGCGCACTTCAATTCACGCGCACGTTGTGGATCGAAACGGAACTCTGACATTTACAAGCTCGCGAGCTGTCACGTATTCCAAGTTTGTAAACAGGGGTAGGCGCCGTCGACATAGTGAGGTGCCTGTATAGCGACGTCGCGGCACGTTCGCCTGGATTATAACGCTCGCTATTTCCGACGCACTGTGCTCGGAGGCAGCTTCGCAGCTGCTGTGCCAGATGTCACGTGATCATAGAGTATGGTGCCGAGCATAGAGTTTCGTACAATAATACCTAGAGATATGAATCTGGCGCTGTGATCGTGTACTCCCGTGGGAATTGTGGGAAGTACGGACTTCGGATATGATAGTGTTAGCTAGCGAACTGTTTCCAGATCTTTTTCTTTACTTTCACTTTTATTCTGTGCGCAGCGCGGGTAGTGGGGTGCGGTGAAAAACGCTGATGCAGTGTCCTTGTTGTTCGAAGAGGCTGAAGACCACTAGGTCTCTTGATTAGCTGCTTTTATCACTTGGCGGAACTTCATTTGGTTACTGCCACAGGGATGTATGCTCCACTGTGTTTGATTACATCAATGCAACTAAAAGATTACCGTGCTAGTGAACGCCAACCTTTTCAGATTTTTAGTTTATAATTCGTAGTTATGTCTATCAAAAACAAGAGATGGTTTGACCGCTTGCTCAGCAAACATTTTTGTTGTTTTTGGTAGTATTATTTTTGAACTACTTTTTCCAATTGGCTTCATTTTCATTTTAGTTTCATTTAAGTATCCTGCCGCACGGTTCTTGGCCCATCCCCCTCTGTGAGTGAGCGCCATCCATAAGAGGTCATCATCATTATCATCATTAGCTGCGACGATGGAGCTTTACGAGTCGTGTTTGACAGTTGAAACGAAGCGTCGTCCACTCACCGCCGTGCATAGATGTATAGCGTCTCGTGCCAGTGCAGGATATTGCATCGATTCCGTGTTTTTTCATGAGCGCGTCTTGCCTAAACTCGTTTTAAATTGACTGAAAAACAATGACGAAGCTAAGTAGAGGTATCGTCACGCTCCGATGACTCAACTTTACAACAGAACCAGAGGTACGTTGGAGGCAGACCACTTGGACAGATGCACCTAGCATCGCAGAAGACGAAACGTTAAGCGTTTTATCGCTTATTACTGTACTGTTATTTCCATAAACAGAGAATGCGTATACCTTCGAGAGAAAAATAAGTATATGTTTTCAAGTGTTGTAAAAAACAATTAATTTAATATTGATGCCAAAACTGGAACGCAATGGCAGAGCAATGCATCATACTCTGATATTTGAATTTGCCCAGGTTTCACTTCTGCTGCCTGCATGGTCACGAAATCTTTTTACAATAAAGTTTGCGTACAAATAACTAAAGCAAATTTCAAATAAATGTTAGTTCATATCACTTTGTTTTACACTCGGAAAAGAAGCGTCGTGAATCTCAAGAACGTAATCCATCCGAAGCGGATCCGAAGCTTGTACTTCCCATAATTCCCATAGGGGTACAATCACCGCTAAGGTAGCCCGCGTAGACACTAGCGCCAGATTCGCCTCTAGGTATTATTGTATAAAACTCTATGGTGGTGAGCTTTGGGCTGGGCGGAGCCCTCGCGCCGCTACAAGCGCCTCAGTATGTCGACGGCGCCTACTCCTGTGAGCACACGTTCTCTGCGCGTGCTCCCGGCACGAGTGAAGCCGGCCGTCCATTCACGTGCATGCGCACATGGCGGTAGCTGCAGCCGGCTCGGCTTGACCTCGACGGAGGTGGGTGTAGCTGATCAGTGTGCGTAAAGTGCATGCAGCGGCGCCTCGGAGCACCTCGATACAGTGGCGAGCACAAAGGCAGGCGCACCTCATTGTGTGCCCGGTGCCCCGATCACCGTATACGCTCTGTCCTCATTGGCAGACTTCCTCGCAAGAGATGGATAAGAATATACTTTTTAATCGCCTGCCCAAAGTTTCGGCACACACAGGTGATTAATTGAGCAGCTATCTATTTTATACAGGCAAAATGGTGTGTGTGTGTTTTCATTTTGTATTCTCTAGTTTAACGTTATAGAGCTGTTCGTTGCAAGCTTTTTTCTCCCGTCTCTGTCTTTCCGTTTTCTTTCTTTTTTCAACGGAACAGGCTATCTTTCTTTACAGTTCTTGCTGAAAGACGGTATAGTGGATCGAAGCAACTTTCTGTTACTTGACTTTCGATTTAGCATGTGCCACGCTTTTATCTTCGCCCCGCCGCGGTGGTCTAGTGGCTAAGGTACTCGGCTGCTGATCCGCAGGGCGCGGGTTCGAATCCCGGCTGCGGCGGCTGCATTTCCGATGGAGGCGGAAATGTTGTAGGCCCGTGTACTCAGATTTGGGTGCACGTTAAAGAACCCCAGGTGGTCTAAATTTCCGGAGCCCTCCACTACGGCGTCTCTCATAATCATATAGTGGTTTTGGGACGTTAAACCCCACATATCAACGCTTTTATCTTCATCGACGTTTCCCACGGGTGAACACGAGGCCCAGGAAGGAATATATCTGTCAAGTAGTTCGCGCCGCTATATGGTATTACGGACAATTAATATACCGCAACCGTGCCGTGAGTGCCATTTGAGCTCGTCTAATCGCGGGGCGGCAACGATCGCTCATATAACCTTAAGTGCGTGCGCACTTCATTCCTACCGCACTATATGTATTCTGTGAAACCGAATGCCGTGTATGCCCCGCCTTCTGTGATACGGACTTTTATTTTGTAGGATCTGCATGTTGCTTTCGGTGAAAGTGCGCGTCGCTGTCTCAATCCCGCGCACAATAATGCGTTGATTGATTGATATGTGGGGTTTAACGTCCCAAAACCACCATATGATTATGAGAGACGCCATAGTGGAGAGTTCCGGAAATTTCTACCACTTGGGGTTCTTTAACGTGCACCCAAATCTGAGCACACGAGCCTACAACATTTCCGCCTCCATCGGAAATGCAGCCGCCGCAGCCGGGATTCGATCCCGCGACCTGCGGGTCAGCAGCCGAGTACCTTAGCCACTAGACCACCGCGGCGAAGCACACAATAATGCGTGCACTGTACTGCGAGACGTTTATCCACTCATCGTTCGTCCCTGTTCGAATGTTGGCACTTCTGTCTGCAAGTATAGATCTCGCAGGTCCCCCGCCCCCATCTGTTTTTTTCGGGCAGTCGACCTCTCTCAAAAACTGCCTTGTAGAGCCCCCCCCCCCCCCCATGAAATTCACACGCTTCTATGTACATTGATAACATCACTTTCGTCAATTTGATTTCGCCTGACTGTTTGATAGACTGCAGACAAAGGTAACTAATATACTAGCTGCTTCAGCGAAGAGCCAGCTGTATTGAACACAGCTCAGTTGAAATAATTTATTTCTCGGCAGCGTATGCAGCAATTCGGTATTAGTGAGCGTGAATTATCGCGGACGTACTGGCTGATCACTTAGGGTTATGTGCTGGTGTTTCTAATCTGCCATTCCAGCATGATGGTCACAAACAAAACAAATATATCGCTTGCTACAAATAACACAGCGCATATTTTAGTGTCCATAAGGTAAGAATTTTCTGGATAACAAATCCAACAGTGTTGACGGAGGGAATTTCGTAGCTGTTATTTGTTATAAGCAGGGTTGCGCGTGACAATAGATGGAGTGCCTACAGATTTCCTTTCATATAAGCGTTACTTGTTACTCACCTAAATGCTGCAGGTGCCTTCATACCGTAACTTGGAGTAGTCATGGGGCATGGCGATAGTAAGACGGTAATGCGCTAACCACATTGACTCTATAAAGGCTGTATTTGAAGCTGTCCCTGTACAACTGATCAAACGAAATTGATGATCGCTGAGAATTGGTGCGTTTAGTTTTGATATCGGCTCACCAGGGGATTGGACGTCGCCAATAAGTTGAAGGACGAGCACCCGCGCTCATCCCGCCCCCGTTGCTTTTGACCACCAAAAGATACCTGCGTAAAAACGACGCTAGACATGAACTGCCAGCTCTGTAGAGAATATACACCTGCCCCTTTCCTTCCATTGACCCGTAAAGAAGTTCTTGCAGCTGAAGCCAGCGTAAATATCTGCAGCCGCCAGTTCCAACCTTTAAGAATGCAGCCGCCATTTTTTACATGATTTTTGCGCTTTGCTGTCTCGATTCTGCCTTAGCCGCCGTTGCGATAGTGGTCACGGTGCTTCACTGCTGACCTGAAGGTCGCGGGATTGAATCCTAGCCGTGAAGGCTGCATTTCGATGCAGGCGATGGTATAGAGGCTCATGCATGTAAATAAAGTCCTCACAGGTACAGATGAAGGCGAGTGTCCCAGTTGTTACTTCGAAGTTTTCTGTGTCTTCATAGTGCGCCCTTTTCGCAAATGAAGACTGCGCAGTGAGTGCAGTATAACCTTTGTGTGCCCTGTAACTGCAACACAATCGTTCGGGTGAAATCCCAAGACTTACCATTCTCCCCACCTCGAGATAAGCGCGCGCACACACGAGCGTCTACCCCCACCACAGATGGTGAAAATTTTTGAAGTCCATCGAGTACGGCGTTCTTCATCACCATATGTGGTTTCGAGGCGCAAAACACGAACAGTCATTTGAATGCTGCCTTCGCTGACTAGTCCGAATATGACAAGAATGCAAGCAAGTTGCTCGCGCGATTCTTGCCCCCAGGAAAGATTACACTTTGATAATGACGTTCTTTTTGCCAGTGAATGCTGTAGCCTCTTGTCACGGCAGATCAGAAGATGATTCGAGTGACCCTTCCAGCAGGCTCCGACAGAGATGAGCTGCATAATAGGAGCCGCATCGTCACTGCGGCCCACGGCGACGACACGACGCCACGAGCTCGTCGGCTCGATGTGAGGAGCACATGTGTCTGCATGTATCAGCGGGACAGGGCGGTCCAATTACACAACCGTGGCGCGTTGTTGCATGTGAGCGCGATCGGGCCGGGTTCGGAGAGCGGCAACGACTGGGAGGTCAGGCCTGTTTTCGAAAAGTAGACCACGCGCCGAGATTGTTCATTGTTTTTTTTTTGCCTGCTCCTGTTTCGGCGCGTTCTTGTTTTGTGCGCCGAACATCGAGACCACGAGGAAGGACACAGCGGGTAATCTACACAAAGGACCGGACTGGTCAGGCCGTGGCTGATGGAAGAAGGCGTGCTCGCCGCCGCGAATAAAGACCGCGCTGGGCGCGCCGACGGAGCCCTCTGCGGTGGTAACGCCACGACCCACTTTGGGGGGACTCCCTCGCGAGAAAGAGGTGCCTCCGGTCCCGGTGTCTTTCTTGGCTCGATCGGGACGCAAGGTCGCGACGAGACAGGTCAGAGGCGGGCCAGTTCGCCCCTAATTGAGGACGTTCTCTGCCGTGTGCGGGCGCGCATTTATATACGGCACTTCTGCGCTGGTGCCTGCCTCTGGGCATCCCTCCACTCGAACGAACATCTGCTGTGGGCGGCAACGCCGTAAAGCTTACTCTTTTCAGAAATCGTTTGGAAATGTGATAACCACGCCGACAGCGGTGCGACTCAGTGAAATATTTTCACAGTATGGCTGTGAAACTCATTAGTGGCACCGTGCTATATACCTCCCGTGGCGTACCAAAACACCGCTAGCAAAACTATTTAGTTCCCTCGTTGCCGCCGCAGCCAAGCTGTTTGAAATCACTGCATCCGACGAGTTTCGTGGTTTGAGCAATTGCCGACAGAGGTTTGTGCATCTCCACCGTCTGCATCCGCTCTCGCAGAGAGCGCCGGAGGTGGAAGCGACGTACAGGCTTGCACCAGGTGCTTGTGGCAGCGCAACCATCTGCCTGCTTCACAACCACTGGAACCTGCAGCAGTGTGGAGGCGGTCATCAGAAGTCTTGCGTGCGTCTACAGAAGGTGGCGACGGCGGGTCTCCAAGCTCCCCTTAAAGAATCGCGCACGGTGTGGCAAGGAGGACAGGCCACCGCGAGGGCCGAACGCAGACCGAAACAACTGATAGGACAGCCTCCTCTGGGCAGCAGGCGCGCGCGCACACACGCACTAATTCGGCACAACGCTCGTGGCTGCTGTCGGCGCTTCTGCCTTCTTTCTTCTTCACCGTGCCCTGCTCGTCCTCTTGCGCCGCGGCGGCTTCCGGGCTTCTCGGAAATGGTCCTGCCAGGCTCCCTTGTTTTCGGGCGCTACGGCTTCTCGGGTATTTCGGGGCGTTTCGTCTGGCCCAGAATACAGCGTTGCCCTATTCCGTTCTTTTTTTCAATATTTTTTTTTCTCGCGTATCCTTCGCGCGTTATTGATATTGTTTCTTGTTCGAGGAGGGTCCGGCTGCGAGAGTCCCTTCCACAGCGGGGCGACCCGACTCCGTCTGTCTCGTGGCCCCCACACCTGTCCCCCGGAGCGGTCGTGTTCCCGTCCTGGTCGCTTGGTGTTCCTCCTCGGACACGAGACGCTGCCACGCGGAAAAGCGCTTCGAGGTGCGCCGCACCTTGTTACTCTTGCAACGGAAAATTTCACCATAGTGCGTTGAAACATGATGAACACGGGTGGCTGAAACGCCCAGTGAATTTTATCGAAACAGCTCATTTAGGTTGGCTTACGCACTATTTTTCGCAACAGTAGTCTGGCATACTCGGGATGGGTGCTATGCTGCAAGAAGTGCTTTCACTTGCGCGCATCGAGTGCTTACTTAACGTCATAACTGGATGTCGAGTTTGATCCACGGTTCTAGCGTACGCTGCATGCGTGGTGGTAGAATATTGCGCGTGCAACATGCGTTAATCCGCTTCAATAAGGTGCTCCTGTGTTGCATCCACGCGAGGAGGCAAAGGGATTCAAGAAGTGAGTAGAAATTAACAATGTCCAAAGTCATGTTATGTAGTTCGTCGTTATAACTACTCGCGGGAGGAACTTCGTGGCACATGCAGCGAGCACGTGCCGATTTATGTAAGCAGATAATCTTGTACGTGCTTTCGTGGAGTGTGTGAACGCCTTCTTCGTCATCTGCCGCGAGCCGAACGCTTGAATAATACGTACTGTGTGTTCTCTTTAAGCGCGATTAACGTTAAACGTCACGTGCCGTCTCTCGTATCATTTCGCTTGCTTTAGACGGGCTCCTAACTAGAAAACGCTTTACCGATGAAGCAGTTTTCTCGTTAAGAGGAAACTTTCGAAAGAGCGAGTTCTGAGCACAGACTCCGCGCACACACACACACCAGATGTCCGGTGGCACCTGGTGGCTGTATCGAGAAAGGGAACCTCTCTCTCGGATGCGGACGAGCGCCGCACAGTGCAGACGCCCGTCCTCGTGTCCGGCCGGGCACATCTGCGTTTTGCGAAGGTCCACGGCAAAGGCCTCGCACCCACGGAAAGCAGCTGTATTGTTCTGAAAAATAAAACGCATTGCCACAATATCCGCCGAACAGCGTCTCTTTTGACACCGTGTAACTAAGTGTATATTTAATAAGGCACGAAAGGGATGGCTGCTCTTATTTCTTTCTTCTTTCTTTATGCGCCTCAGGCGGGGACAGCTACAAGGTAAAAAACAAAACTCAAAAAGGCACCTAACTCAGTCTGGGCCTTTGCATATGAAAACTTCCAAGTGTCGTCTCTTTGCAGTGTCTCTTTTTTCCGAGTGTCTCTATCTTTGCTGCACAGTCCCTTGCGTATCTCCCTAAATGTATCCGTCCATAGCTCTTTTAAGTGGTGTAAAGAAACATGTCCAGTTTGCAGTCTGTCTTGTCACTCCGTGAGAGGCAATTCGAAGCGACAGATTCTTCGCCGTGTGTTATATATTCCCTCAACCGTATACATTATAATCAAACTTCCACAATTATTTACGCCGTAAGTAAAAAAAAAACAAGACATATGTGAAACATCGAACAGAAATCGGGCTCGATTGAAAATATGTCCCTTTCATTAAATAACACGCTAATTATGAAACTTTAGTAGCTTCTTGTGCTGTAATGGCCGCGAATCGAAACGGCCTTCGTTCTCGCCTGTTCAGTCGGTGTATCATAGAATCAAGGTGCAAGACAGCAGCTGGCTGCAGTGTCAAAGTATATGCGTTTGTTTTAAGCGAAGCTGTGCTTGTATTAAACTTCCTGGAAGGTTGGATACAATGGGGTTTCAATACTATATTTATTTATTTATTTATTTATTTATTTATTTATTTATTTATTTATTTATGCATGCAGGCATGCCTCCTTGGGGCTCTCCATAGCATACGGAGGATCCTCCAGTCAGTGCAGTTTTGATATCAATAACGCTATCGCAATACAATTTCTGGTGTAACTAATGCACTTCGCTTGCCCCGCCGCGGTGGTCTAGTGGCTAAGGTACTCGGCTGCTGACCCGCAGGGCGCGGGTTCGAATCCCGGCTGCGGTGGCTGCATTTTCTATGCAGGCGGAAATGTTGTAGGCCCGTGTGCTCAGATTTGAATGCACGTTAAAGAACCCCAGGTGGTCTAAATTTCTGGAGCCCTCCACTACGGCGTTTCTCGTAATCATATAGTGGTTTTGGGACGTTAAACCCCACATATCAATCAATCAATTATTGCACTTCGCTTTCACTGTCTTTTTTCTTGTGGTCTAGCTTCAACGTCTTGATTTGCGTTGCATGTTTGAATAATATGTGGGGTTTAACGTCCCAAACCCACCATATGATTATGAGAGACGCCGTGGTGGAGGGCTTAGAAAATTTCGACCACCTGGGGTTCTTTAACGTGCACCCAAATCTGAGCACACAAGTCTACAACGTTTCCGCCTCCATCGGAAATGCAGCCGCCGCAGCCGGGATTCGATCCCGCGACCTACGGGTCAGCAGCAGAGTACCTTAGCCACTAGACCACTGCGGTGGGGCAATCGCGTAAAATTCAAATATAATACGATTCGCCATGCCACGTGTTCCTCTGCATAGACTTCAACTCAAATATTTCGAAAAAAAGTTTGTTTAACGCACACATTTTTTTTCTGTTTGGCATATCAATCAGTTTGAAGGTCGCTCGTGTCGAACTCGATTTCGCGGCGCTGACTCTGGGAGTCTTGTCGAAACTGGTGGAACGTATTCAAAACGAGCAAGCTATGAATGAGGTCGATATTTTGACTGTTCGAAATAAAATTAGGCGTTAAAATCGATGATACAGTAAGAAAGTAGGCGGCGTTACCATTGGTTACGAAAGCATTCGCTCGTCACTACAGGATTTTGATTTATTCGTTTTTCAGTAGATCCTTAATGTAAGATGAAGAGAAGAACCTCATTAGGAGACAGGATCAAGCTGGGAGTAACAATGCTTGAATAATAATTATGCGAGTACCTTTTTCTCCGTGCTGGTTGTAGTGCTGGAGCATTATATATACTCCCGTGGCGCCAACATTTGTGTCGAAGCAAAATGCTTGAGGCCCATGCCTCTAGGTGCTTTTCAACGTAAGCTCTTAGGCGGTAGTAATTTCTGGAGCCCTCCACTACGGTGTCTCTGCATAAGCAGAACATGTTTTTGTAGCGTAAAACTTTTTCATTAGATCCTTGGCCATTACGGTCCTGACACTGTGTCTCCCCTGAGGAAAATGGGTCTAGACAGTCTATATTCATTTTGATAAGGGAGATCGTTTTGTCACGCAGGTTCTACCAATGAGAATCAAGAAGTGAGTAGTGAGTGTATATATATATATATATATATATATATATATATATATATATATATATATATATATATATATATAATTTCATGGGGCAGAAACAGAATTGATAACACAATTTCAAGAAATTCACTGCACCGAAAAGGTGTAGTAAAAATCTGCGTGTACAGTTAATATGAACAGGCTGTGATGAAACTAGAACTTAGTTCTGCGCCGAAAGAAACGTCAGCTTGCCTGGATCTTCATTTATACCGGATAAGATCGCGTTGAACTTGTGTATCAGAAATGACTCGCGCAGTTCCCTATCATAGTGTGAAGGGATTACCGCCACCACGTTTTCTGGTTATCATCCACGCAACAAACCCCAATGCAAAGTTTGTAACCATATGACGTAGACCACTTTGATTAAGAGTACAGCATCAAACTTTCATCTAAAAATTAAAGGTAATTTCGACTGCGACACAAGCAACATTGTGTACATGCTTGAATGCTCTGTGTGCAAACTTCAATACATCGGACATACTGAAACGCCTTTTAGACTGCGCTTTAATAACCATAAGTCACATGCCACAAGCCTACCCAATCTACCTTTGTAAGCACGTTAACATTCCTGGTCACTCATTCAATAAACTAAGAGCTACTATACTGGAATCAGGTTTCCCTTCACACTATGGTAGGGAACTGCGCGAGTCATTTCTGATACGCAAGTTCAACGCGATCTTATCCTGTATAAATGAAGATCCAGGCAAACTGACGTTTCTTTCGGCGCAGAACTAAGTTCTGGTTTCATCACCTGTTTCATAATCACTGTACACGGAGATTTATACTACACTTTTTCGGTGCAGTGAATTTCTTGACTTTGTGTTATAAATTCTGTTTGTGCCCCATGAAATTCTTAATTACGCATCTTGTTCCGTTCGAACGTTTTCTGCTATACTTTTTTGTCTTTTTTTGCGTGTGATTTGCTGTATGGGTTTGATAGTTTTGTTTGTAGATATTACTGTACTTTTCAAACTGCTATTCATGTGATCTACTTGATGTAAACACCGTTCATGCATTCTCATAATCTTTCTTTGACATTGATTTGACATTCTCTGGTGTTCATTACTCGCCACGTCACATTAGATAGTGTATGATAGTGATAGCTCACGTGTCAGGGGCCCTTGATATACCATGTCTACTTAAGAAAAGCGCATTTTTGTATCGTGTTTTCCCTGATGAAGGCCGGTCCCCGGCTGAAACGTAGGAAAAATAAAGTCTTCGTTTTGCCCGTCCGCCACTTTTTGGTATTTTTCTACTGGATCCAAGGACACATTTGTTTCATATATATATATATATATATATATATATATATATATATATATATATATATATATATATATATATATATATATATATATATATATATATATATATATATATATATATTCAAACGCACATCTTCTCCTGAACTCCTTTCATGTTTGAGTTGTAACAACTTCATCCATAATGCGACCCGCCCAGTACAGTATGAGGCTCATTAATGTATAGATCATATGTAGCTTAACGGGAGCCCTCCGCGATTCGTATGTGGCTGGTGAACTGTGTATCTTATTTTATCGCATACTAGCATGATCATTTCCTAGGAACTGCTGAAACGTCTATGTTCTCTTATAGCGGCAACAGTATAATTGAGTCTGGTCCTAACTGTATTCACAGCCCCGCCGCGGTGGTCTAGTGGCTAAGGTACTCGGCTGCTGACCCGCAGGGCGCGGGATCGAATCCCGGCTGCGGCGGCTGCATTTCCGGTGGAGGCGGAAATGTTGTAGGCCCGTGTGCTCAGATTTGGGTGCACGTTAAAGAACCCCAGGTGGTCTAAATTTCCGGAGCCCTCCACTACGGCGTCGCTCATAATCATATAGTGGTTTTGGGACGTTAAACCCCACATATTAATCAAATCAACTGTATTCACAGTTGATTTATTTGAGATGAGTCTCGCATTTCATCAATTATCGCCCTAATTCTTGCCGTCCCTCGAATCGCGAGGGAGCTACATGCAAAACAAAAGCGTCGATCTTGATTAAAAATTTTGTGTGTCATGTTATACGTCCCGGATTCACATATGCAGTGACATATGAACAGACACTTGTGTCCTTCTTATTCAGCAAATACGAGTAGACCACTCAGCACATCACTAACCCCCCTCCCCCCGCAAAAATAAGCAACCTGACTTACTTTACTCGCAGTTAAACTACTCGCTTTCGGTAAGGGCCTCATCTTGTATTTAACAAATTGGATTTGATTCAATTCAAGCATCCGGCAAGGCAATCAGCCGTTCACCCAAGAGCTTGTGCAAGAGTAAGCGCGACTGTTTGGTGACCATGTCAGATTAAAATTACATTAGGCCAGGGGCAATATATCATTGCGAATTGAGAAGAAATGTGTCAAGTTATTGTATTTTAAGCGTTAAGCAGAGTGCTGCGCGACATGCGCCTCTATAGGGAATGGCTTGCATCAGCGTTTCGAATGGACTCGTAGACTTGAGCAGACTGCGAAGTTAGTCACGACAGGGGTACTGTCATGAAACTGGCATATTCCCTTCCGTTCACCTCAGTTTGTCCTCATACACCCGAAAATCGCGCTGCGCCCGTGCTTCGGTTCGCAGGCAAGGCGTGCTGTTCAACGGCGCTAATGAGAGCGGCGCTGGCGGCCCTGACGAGGCTCCGCGGGTGCCTTTTAACTTGCATGAGAGCGCACCGTTGGTGTCCGCATGACACGCTACGTTGAACCGCTCCAGAACCAGCGTCGCCAACGAGGCATCTGTGCCTGCCTTCATTGGCTAGGCAGTCTAGCCTGCTGCGTAGCCTTCACCCGGCTTTCGACCAGTGATGCATCGCATGTCAGCATTGTGTGCCACCTTTGACGGCGGATATCAATTCAGGCTGCTTGACACCACTTTGAATTCTTCCTTTCTTGTCGGGAGTGGTTTCTTTTTTATTGCATGCAGCACCTGCTAACGCTATTTACAGTGGAAAAGCCTTAGTTTGCTCTCGGACGTCGCTTGTTGGTCTCCTGCGCACATTCATGAATGGCGGGAATATCATGGTGAAGGATGCTTCTAGCGACATTGGCCGTCATATCTGCTCATGAACGGAGGGTGAAAGTGCAAGTGTGGTAGGTAATTCAGACTCTACTTGTATACATGCTAGCGGATTCCGTAAGCTGTGTGGGAGAAAGCTCCTATCGGCCTTTCTAGAGAATCAGCTCCGCCCATTGTCCCGCGAAGTCAAGTGCAGACGCGGTGCATTCTTTCAACGAACCGGCGCAGTGAGAGGCCTGATAGCGTCAGCGCGCGTTCTGCTGCGCAGCGGGCACGTCCCGTGGTGTAAGGTGGCCAAGGCTGCCGGCCATTGCGCCTGCTCGTCTGTCGGAACCTGGACTTGTGGCGTTCGCGCTCCTGCAAGCAGTGGGCGACACTCGACGCTTTTCGGAGGGAAACCGGAGCGAGGCTGCTGCATGCCGCGCGCAGAACGTTAGGTTAGGCAGTGCTACGCGGCGCCTGGCCGACCCGCTCGGCACGGCGGGAATCGGTTATTGATGAAAGGGCGTCGCTGCAATTACGTTCTAGTAAGGCCTTCTTCACCACGGCCGAACCGCACGTGCTGCCCGAGAAACAGGGTCGTGCGAGCTGGTAGCTGCAACGGAGGCGTGATCGCTTATTAGGTTGCCCAGCGGAACGCCTCCTGTGGATCTCTTTCGTGCTGTGTCGCCCGTTCGCGTATGCGTCGCCTCTCATGCCAGAAACAAAGTCGGACCCACAGGGCTGCTTGTCCTACCACGAGCACGTAGGCTAAGAAAAAAGGAGGGAATTTGGTTTCGGGGAAAGAGAAATGTAGCGTTTATTTGCATTCTCTGCCCCTTCGGTCCTCGCAAAGCTTAATTCGGTCGTTGCTATGGCCCTACATTGGGTTTGATTAGTTTTTGTTTTGTTTTTGTTGTACTATAATCCCAGAATGGAACTCGTATTTCTACAGTAATGTGCTTGTTTGGTCTATTGAGCCGTATTCACAGAGGGGTATACACTGATATTTTCTGCATATTCGACTCACTTCATCTACTGCCTTATTATTCCCAGCCCGCAACTAAGGTTTTCCCCATATTTGGCTTCTTTGTTCTATTCAGCTGCGTTTGCTCAGTAGGGCTCACGTTTACTCCAGATAATCTTCTTTTTCTGAGTGCGTTAGAGTCTACTTTTTTTCTTCACATCTATCTCGTACCCATAAATATATCCTTTATGCTATATTACCAATGCGGCCGTGGTATAAAGGTATCGAGCTGATGTTTTTAGGGGCGAAGCTTCTTATGGCATGGCTTGTGCGTCCCCGGTTGTCGTAGTGCGCAACCTGTGACACATGCCCTCATACCAGTGGCACATACGCGCCCTCGGGCACATATCCACATGTCCACATGTTACGAAAAACGTAGCACGGCGTCGGTAACATGCTCTCGGTGTTAACAAAGCGCTCACAGCAGAAATGTGGTTTATACTCTCGTTTAGTCCTTGGATTGTCCGCTTGATGGCGGCACGTGTATATGATGAATATGTGATAAAAAGAAGCGATATGGTGGTACTTGAAATGTTCACTAGATAGATGGATAGACGCATGGATGGACAGACAGACAGACAGACAGACAGACAGACAGACAGACAGACAGACAGACAGACAGACAGACAGACAGACAGACAGACAGACAGACAGATGGACGGATGGACGAATGAACGCACGGACGCACGCACAGACGCACGCACGGACAGAGGCACGAACGGGTGCACGTACGAATGGACTGACGCACGCACGGACGGACGGATGCATGGTCGGAATCACGGGCGGGTTGACGGACGCTTCGCCCCACTCATAATCATTCATTTCGTGGATATGCTGTGATTTTTTTACGCTTTGGCCCTATACATTTTAATAAGAAAAGCTAATTTGGTGTTTTCTATTACAGAATTATGATAGGATTATGAGGCAATCGATTGTAGGGACTCCTGATTTATTTTGACTCCCGTTTCTTTAGCATATACTCCCAAATCAAAGTACACTGGCATTTTGATCTTTGCATTCTTCGCAAATTTCGCCTTCGAGAAAGGTGAAAGAGAACGAAATATTTATTTCTGGCAGGACTGGTTGCTTGTAGCTGGACCTTCTAGTCCGGAAGACTCGTGGCTCTTGCTCCTGTCCGTACTTGGTTCACCGGGGTTTGTTACTGGCAGGGTCAGAGCTGGACAGCGTCGTCTTTCACCCGAATGTTGTGTTGTAGATTATGTTTGGATGATATTTTCACGAGAATTCAGAAGTGCAGGGGTCTTTCGATTAACCAAGATGTAGCCAGCTCTCGAGAAGCGCTGAGGTCTGTCGTGGCTGGTTCTCGTGCGAAGACGAAGCACACGATCTTCTTTTCTTTTTTAGGGTGAAAGCCGCTCTTACTCTCAACCCATAACACACAGGTGGAATTATCCCCCCCCCCCTTCAAGAAAAAGCAAAATTGCGGCCATGTCCACGAAGTGAGTGATGATGAGTGGGCGAAGCTCCGGAGGTGAACCTGGTAAACCATGAATCCTCCGTACATTTTGCCCACTCGATTTTATTGCAACGCTCCCCCTAGCGTACGTTGCCGCACTAAATTGAACGATTGCCTTCCACCAATGACACGCGCCATATGGGACATCATTCCTATTTTATAACATCTCACATCTTTCATCATCAACTACAAGTACCGCCATCTAGTGAACACTGCAAAAACTAAATG
Organism: Rhipicephalus annulatus; assembly: GCA_013436015.1. NCBI lineage: Eukaryota > Metazoa > Arthropoda > Arachnida > Ixodida > Ixodidae > Rhipicephalus > Rhipicephalus annulatus. Next base: position 23,607 of record WOVY01010752.1, on the reverse strand, counting down.
AGAGGTGGCTACATACAGGTGACGGTGCCGCCATCTAGTGAACACTGCAAGAACTAAACGAGAGGTAGCTACATACAGGGGACGCACAGCCCACTCATCAAGGAGCTTCGCCCCTAAAAAAGACAAAAAGAAAAAGAGAACAAGACATAACATCGTTCGATGCTATAACATAGGTGCGTGAAGAAAAAAAGGGGAAGGGGGAATAAAAAACCCACATAAAGGAAAAGTAGAAAATAAAAAAGTGGTAATAAGAAAAAAGTCAATTAACGAACAAGCAAGTTCCCAAAAATAAATAAAAAACACAAACACCGAGGAATGATGAAAAAAAAAAGGTTAAGAACTTGCAATGAACGGTTTCATGCGCACAACATAAACTATACGTCCGCAGGCTCGGTCGTGCCCTGGGCCGTGCCTGCGGTGTTGAGTCCAGGACCACTTCGTAGTTCTCGTCACTGACGAGGCGTAGCACTTTGTACGGGCCGAAATACCAGCTAAGTAACTTTTCACTGAGGCCTCAGCGGCGAACGGGCGTCCACACCTAAACTTGGTCTCCTGGGTTGTGAACCGCTTCCCTGTGGCGGGTATTTTAGCGTCGGGCGGCTGCCTGCTGCAGCTGGCCGATGTGCAGTCGTGCAAGCTTTCGAGCTTCTTCGGCACGCTCTGCGAATTCCTCGGCGTCAGTTGCCAACTCGTCGTCGTCTTGATACGGTATAGCATGGAGTCGAGCATGGTCTGCACTTCGCGGCCGTATAGAAGCCGAAATGGCGTGAATCACGTGGTCTCTTGCATGGCGGTGATATACGCGATGGTCACGTATAAGGCAAGATCCTGGCTCATGGATGTTTTGTGCTGTACGTCGATGTACATTGTGATCATGCCTAGGAGCGTCTTATTCAGCCGTTCGGTAAGCCCGCTGCTTTGTTGATGGTACGTGGTTGTCTTTGGGTGCCTTGTGTTGCTTAGCTTAGTTCAAAAACTTCGTCTATAAGCCGTGTCATGAATGCTGTGCCTCTGTCCGTTATTATGCTAGAAGGTGCACTGTGATGCAACACGATGTGGCACATGAAAAATTGCGCTACCTCAGAGGCCGTGGCTTGTGGGATCACCTGTGTCTCAGCGTATATCGTGTTAAATAGTCGGTTGCTACGATCACCCATTTGTTGCCGTAAGCAGACAGGGCAAATGGTCCGAGAATATCCATGCCGACTTGGTGCCGACTTGGTGCTTCAATTGGCTGAAATAAGCCAGCTGGCTTAATAGATAGTTGCTTTCGGCGCTGGCGTTCCCGGCAGCCTTTGACGTACTGTTTTTTTTTTTTTTGCAAAAGCCGAAAGTCCAGGCCAATAGTAGTTCTCGCTCACTCTGGCAAGTGTTCGTGAGTGGCCTGACGTGGGTTCTTCATCGCAAGCGAAAAAGACGTCCTCTCGCATGTCCCGAGGAACCCACAGGAGCTAAGCGCGGTCGTTCGAACGGGCATTGTTCTTGTATAGCGCGCTGTCTCGCAGGCAAAACGACCTCAACCAGCGAAACAGATGACGTGGTATGGTTGCATCGTGGCCCTCTAAATGATCGATGATTGGTCGAATTTCTTCGTCGTCGCGCTGTTGTCGGCTCGAGTCCGACGAGCTGATGGCTTCCAAGAAGCCGTCGTCGTCCTCTGCTCTCTGACTGACGAGACGAAGGGGTGCACGCGACACTGTGTCAGTGTTTTCATGCTTACGGTTGGACTTATAAACGATGATCAAGTCAAATTGTTACAGCCGCAAGCTCCACCGTGCTAATCGTCTCGAAGGGTTTCGCATGTTTGCCAATCAACAGAGGGCATGGTGGTTCGTCACTATGTTGAGGGGACGACCATAAAGGTACGGGAGAAACTTGGTGATTTCCCACACTACTGACAAACACTCTTTCTCCGTAGTAGAATAATTCGCCTGGGCACGGGAGAGAGAGCGGCTGGCGTAGGCTACTACACTTTTGATGTCATTTTGACGCTGAACGAACACTACACCGAGACCAATGCTACTGGCGTCAACATGCACCTCCGTGTCATTGGGATTATCTGGGCACGCCAAGACCAAATGAGGCAAGGTGGCAGTGAGGGAATAGAATTTACACTGTGCGCTGTACGTCGAAGGATCTATCTGGGACAACACAAAAGGTGACTGACGTACACTCTAAGAAGTAAAAGAGGATAAGGGGTATCGAGGTTGCTGCTTTAGAGGAGTAACTAACCTGCCAACCCCATTTTTTTCTTTTGGAAGTAAGTGCGAAGTTACTCCCTTCCCCCTCTCGCCGTTACTCCTCAAGGGAGCAACAGTTATTTTTTGCAAAAGAAAAATGAGGTTTTAGTTGATATAACCAGCATTTTCAAGTGTCTGCAGATATGCAATTAAATGTGCAATAGATAAGCAAGCAGCACATTGAAAAATTTATTGCAGAAAATTTATAGCAAACACACAGCATTCGAACTCATCAGCACACAGTCAACCTGCGCATACACTATTCACTACACCACACCAGGCTACGGAACCGTCTTGAAGGGAACAGGTTAATGTAGGCACCAATGGTAAGTGAGTCTCAAAAGAGAGGAAAGAAGAAGAAAGTGAGCCCCATAAGTGTCTGCATCATAGTGCGACACCTCAACAGTGGCTCAAGAGGGATGGGGGTAAGGAGGGATTAATAGGGATAGGGAGGATTAAAAGAGATAGGAAAAGAGATAGGTAAAGGGACAGAGAAACCCACATACAGAAGTAAAGACAAGATAAGAAAGATGGACACGGTCCCAGGAGTCCGAGGACGGGGATCCACTCAGCGAGAGCTTCACGGCGTCAGGAGATGGCGGAAGGCGAGCCGGTCGGCCAGAGCTGCGCTGTCGTCGGAGATCGCGGGGGCACAACCGGTCGCCACGAAATCCAGCGAGCGAGTCTGTTTGCTACGGCACAAACATCCCTGCAGTTAGTAAAAAAAAAAGGGGGGGGGGCTTTTTTCTACAAGGAGGAAAGAGCCCTTCTTGCCGTGCCATGTGCAAACTTTCGCACACATTTCGTCTTTGGGGAGAGCAAAGCGCCCTTTGCAAGATAAATGAGCAGGTACTCCGCAAAACTATTTAGAATGTTGATGGCGCGTGTAGCATATACTTTCTCAAATCTGAAACGTCTCCTGCGAATAGTTTTTCAGGCATTAGTCATGGCAATGTGATCAATTTCAAGCGTTTCTGTCTTACTGCGCAGATGAAAATGGAAATGTGCTGGCACGTGCATTCGTCGTCCTCCTGACTGACTTCGACCATGCAAAACTATAGCCCCTCTCCTTTGCTGCTTCTAATTCAGCACGAAACGCTTATTCGATCAGTTATTCGGAGTTTCAGATAGGGTAGACGAAGTATAAAAAATGAGTATTGTATACGACGCAATAGACGAAAAAAAGAGACATTCAATTATAATATAGTGAAAATCACGCGTTCACTACACAACTCAAAAAAGTAAACTTAAAGAGCTTAGGGATCCTGTAACGGCCCTCTTATAGACTAACAGTATGAATGAATGAATGAATGAATGAATGAATGAATGAATGAATGAATGAATGAATGAATTATAAGTGGTATCGCGAGTAATCGACTCACTGATTTTGTGCACCTATACGGTGACTTCTTACTCCGAGGGAAGACTCCTCTCACGAGTGAGGCAGTCCCCAGGTGGTCGAAATTTCCGGAGCCCTTTACTACGGCGTCTCTCACAATCAGTTGGTGGTTTAGGGACGTTACACCCCACATATTAATTAAACGAGTGAGGCAGCGTATAGGAGAGGCTCACGTTTTACTAGAAAGTATATCAAGCTGACGTCACTGCCCCTCCTCGGTGGTCTTGTGGCTAAGGTACTCGGCTGCTGACCCGCAGGTCGCGGGGTCGAATCCCGGCTGTGGCGGCTGCATTTTCGATGGAGGCGAAAATCTTTTAGGCCCATGTTCTCAGATTTGGGTGCATGTTAAAGAACCCCAGGTGGTCGAAGTTTCAAGAGTCCTCCACTACGGGGCCGCTCATAATCATTTGGTGGTTTTGGAACGTTAAACCCCCTTATCAATCATTAGGCTGAGATCATTGGCCCACATTTAAAAAATCGTAATCGTTTAAATTTAAATACTGTCAACTTGTAATGGTGAACAGGTTCAATGTCTAAACAGTCTGTTGAGCTAACTTGGGGCCAAACAAGCAAACAACTATAAAATGGCAATAGCAAGCAGCACGGGCATTTTCAATTCGAGCTCGAGATGTGCAAGCGTCTGCCTCTTTTCTGTGCATACCAGGAACGCCGGATATTCCAGAATAATTGCGGACGCTCAGGTGTACGTTCGAGATTCTGTACAGCACGGGCGCAAATAATTGTCACGCGAATAATCTGATGAGTCAATACTCTGTCCTAGTTGAACCGGCAATCACATACGAGAAATTTCGATAACCGCATGCATGCCTTCCATCGAGCAATAAATTGGTAACAGCGATAATCCGACAAGTAGTGTCCACCTTCAAAGCAAAAAACACACGGGATGATGCGCATTTGGCTATGTCACACGAGAATAATATATCCGTTGCCAGTGCTATATCGTTGTGCCAGTCAACACTAAAGGTTGGCCTCCATAAAGAAAAAGAACATGGGCGGCGAAAATGATATGGTGCGGGTGCAAGCCGATGTGCATGCGTGCCATGAGGCGAAGTAACGATATCATCATCGCCTTATTACTCCACCGCCGGCTTCTTGGCCAATCCCCCTTAGTGGGTGAGAGCCACAAAAGAAAAGATCGAGTAAACAAGCAAGCAAGCGATGGCTGCTGATGAGCCGACTGCCAACTCGCTCGACGTGTGGGCGCGACTCGAAGAAGATGGCATTGGGATCGTCGAGGGCCTAGTCCACATCTACACACCTCCTCTTCGGGTAAACGCTCAATCTCGCTCACCCAACAGCGACTGCATGCCGTTCACTCCGCACTTGTTGTGCATACGCGGGTAGCGATAGTACGCATAGCATCGCATTCGTTTGCCATGCTTGAAGGGTTCGGGGTAAGAACACTCGGGCGATGCTTTGTGATAGCTGATTGCTGCGGTTAATTCTCGATAATTCACACAGCCAAGCGAGCAGCTGACTTTTTTCTCGTAAATATTAAGTAAGCCTTACAAAAAACGAGCTAATCTATCGACATATCAGCTGCATATCCATGGCAGCAAAGGTATATAATTTAATTATTGTGCGAACGGTGTGTTCTAAGAGGTAGATTATTTAGCAGTCGCCTTATTGATATACCATTGTGTGCCGATACCTGATGAGGCAAAATTGATAAAGCTTAGCGCGAGTGGGGGGCGATTATTTTCCCGTCGACGTTTGTGTGTAAGGAGGAATGACGAACATGCGTGGATAGGCATGTGCATTTTTAGTGCACTGATGTGCGGCCCTGCAGCTATTCGCTCGGCAAAATGATCGTTTATTCGCATGATTATTGTAGATAGTTTCCTTCTGCACGGTTATTATCATTTTCCGTTAGCCGTTTTACATCGTTTCTGAAGGACTGGTATCTGCGCAACGAGTATTGTACCTAATGTTACGCCACGAACACTTCTTGACGTTTCACCGCTCGTCGTGTGTCTAGACGCAATCGTGCAAAGCGAGCGTTGAAGAGTCTTCGCGTTCAGCATGTACAAAGTTCAACAACAGCTGTGCGCGTCGCAGCGGATCCCAATCCGTCTTCGCTACCCACGCCTTGTGAAGTACTGGTTCCTCCTGCCCGTCTTCGTGGGCGTGGTCCTGCTGGCGTTTGTGTCCATGATGCTGTTCACGCCCGCACTGCGACTCATCGACGGCCGTCCACAAGACGTCTTCGTCAGCGAGTCGTGGTTCACGCAGGGGCTCGAGACGGCGGACGCCGGTGGGGCAGCCAACGAGACATGGGACGCTGGGGGGGCAGCCAACGCGACGGCCGACGCCGTCGAGGACAGCTTCACCGTTGATTTGGAAAAGCTCCTGATGACTGTGGCCGTTGACCTGGAGCCGCAACACTTCTGGGCCAACATCAGCGAGGAGCCAGTGACGACCGATTTGCCACGCACGTGACGTGCACGTGGGGTTCAAAAGTTTATGGTGCTTCCCGTATTCAGGTCGTCTATTGCTTTAAGAAGGCTCATTAAAGGTTGCCAGGCGACGGCATTACTTCTTTCTTAATGTATTGTAAATCTCAACCATTCATAAACGCTTCAATACCCTAAACAAAGGTTCTCGAAGGCATGCTGCGGCAGTGGCAAGAGAGCGCCGGCACCTCCAGTAGGTAGTTTTCTTTTTCTAGGTATCGCAAATGGTACGACTGAATAGTTTACATTATGGTTTTGGACACGAAGTCTGTCAATATTGCCATTCGTCTTTGGTATGCATTTATGAATTTTTTCAACGGACGCCCTCAACAAATTAGGGCGTCCGCTATAAGCAATTCTTGTGCCCAAAGTCAGCCCATGTCCTGCATTTTACGAATTGCATTAAAAACTTCGCAAGCGAATGAGTGGATAGGTTTTAACCTTTTTTTGTGTGTGGATTATAGTTAATTGATTTGTTAATTTATTTATTATCGACGCGTTGTTCTGAAACTCATCTGAAAATCTGTGGTTGGATAACACTGCGTGCATACCAAGTCAGTGGCCGAAGACACTTCATTGCCCTTGTTTCCTGCAGCCTGAAGATGTTTTCTGTCATGCAACATCGCTTCGCATCGATGCACTTGAAATGTTCTTGTTACTTTTTTTTCTGGCCCCTATTAACAAAAAACTCACTTACGTTGAAAGTGTTCGTCGTATGCAGTTAGCAGCCATCCTTGAAATATAACATTAGTAAAGGGAAGTTTTCTATACTGCACGCATGCTGTCAGAGAGCGTGTTCACGTCGTTTTGATGTTCTTTCTTTGTTTCTTTTTCTTTACGCGTCCCATCTTCCATATAATTACTTTAACTCTTCCCAAACAATTATGCCCTATGCTACGAAGCTATATAACCACTGACAATAAGAATAATAATATTCCTGTTGTTTTAAATCTCAAACCCACGATATGATATATTGAGGAACGCCGGGAGGTTCCAGATTGATTTCGGCCACCTGGGGTATTATAAAGGGTACTTAAGTCTAAGCGCAGGGGTGGTCTTCTTTCGCTCCAATGGAAATGTGCCACCATGGCTAGGAATCGAACCCACATACCTGGTCACATCAACCGCAATATCTGCAAGTGGTACCAGCCACGCCTTCCTGCTATGTCAACACCGTCGTGGGCACAAGCGAGATGAAATTGTGTAGCTAGCGGAACAATCCGTGATGTTTAGACCCCAGCGGCAAGCTGATATATTGATCGGTCGGAATTGGGAGGATCGCGTTCGGGTTTTGTTCTCTTGGTGACGTACTGTGGAATTGTAGAAATCTGTCCTTGACTGGGCAGCGTGCGTGCGTTGCTCCGACTGAGTCGATGAAACGGTAACGGCCGTGATGGAATCGACCGACCCGCTTTACAGTTTCGATCGGCGGCGAAGAGCAGCAACAGCTGCTTCGTGCTCGATCTGTTCTCGCAGGTTCAGATTCGAGCGGCAGTATAGTTTTGACAGAGACGAGCGAGAACCCCGCAACACATCGGCATTTTTTCGGGGGTCGTCATTATGTTTATGAGCTTAGAAATTATGTCTTACACACACACACGCACGCACCCACGTGCACACACACACACAGCGTGTAGCTAAATAGCGCGTGCGTGTGCGCTTTGTGTGTGTGTGTGTGTGTGTGTGTGTGTGTGTGTGTGTGTGTGTGTGTGTGTGTGTGTGTGTGTGTGTGTGTGTGTGTGTGTGTGTGTGTGTGTGTGTGTATCAGTCAATAGCGTGTAGCTAAATAGCGTACGAGTTCTGGTCGGCTCAACCTGCTCATTTCATTGTCCACGTGTGCTTTAAAGAAGTAAGGAAGGAAGGAAAGTAGGAGGAAAAGAACGGCAGTGAGGTAACATCACATGAGGAAAGTGAATGCGAGGAAGAAACCAGTCTCTCGCCTGAAACGCGGAGTTCTTTATGAGCTCTATCAACCATATGGGCTTGGAATTTTATGTAATATAATGATTGTTTGGTTTTAACGGATTAAATCCATGACGTGATTATGAGGGGGGGGGGGCAATAGTGGAGGGCTCCGGAAATTTCGACCACCTGGTGTTTTCAACACAGACCTGAATCAAAGCACAAGGGCCTCAAGCATTTTCGTCTGCATCAAAAATGCGGCCGCCATAATTGAGATTTGACTCCGAGACCTTTAAGTCAGCAAACGAACAATATAACCACTAAAGCAACGTAGTGGGTGGACTTGAAATTTTTGTGGCTATTGATTCCGTATACTGCATGTCCGCTGGAAAGTTCGAAAATATCTGTCGCGCCGTGCCTCAACCAAGAGGGCACGGTTAACGAAGGAGACCGACCCGTCTCATCATCCGTTATTAATATTAATAACGAAGTTGCGCATGACAGAAATCAAGGGTTGTGATGTAATTCGCTCTCGTATACGCGATGAGAAATGCACCATGTGTTATTGCCGCCATGTATTATGCACGTCCAAAATTCTTCACTCAATGCTCATTAATGTAGTGATTGACCCCATTTGTCGAGGCACTTGTTGATGCTTAACACATTTTGAATAAACTTGGCATTCTTAATAAATTTTAAAAATATATATATTTGCTGTTGGTATAGGAGCCCAACCGCTGGTCTCCCTCATCGTGCCTTCACGGTGCTCCATTAATTCAGCGAAGGTGGCGGCTGTCACTCATTCGATTGCTCGTTACTATTACAAAAGTACACAGCAGTTGAAGTGGTCCTGGCATCGTTTTTCAGGACCATTCGTTACAGCGGGGACGAATGTTGAACCACATGCGGCTGGGGCACCGCGGACAGAATAAGGCGTGTGCACTATAGTGCGCGTTCCGTGACAGTTTATGCCATGCACTTGTTTGCGTAGAAACTGCATTGGTCAGAATTGAACATCCACCTCATCGCCAAAGCGAACTTGGGAAGTAATTGTTACGGTAGAAACCACTGCATTTGTAGACGTGGAATTCCTGACCACAAATGAGTAACACGCCGGCATGACGCGCGTGCGCACTATGTCCAGGGGCAGCTGTATTTTCATCACAACCTTTTCTCTCTCTCCGCTGTGCGAGAGCCCCATCGGCTGAGTCTTTGGAACTTGTGCTGTGTGGCGACCCACTTTCGACCGTAATGGATTTTTCGCCCTCGCTCCGCGCGTTCAGCAGCGCCTGCGCGTGCAGGGCACGTGGTAGTGCAGAATGGCGTACACCTGCGCTAGCGTTTCTCGGGAGCTGCTTTGGAGCCATTCGGCGTCTATGCTGCCCCGCTCTCTCGAAAAGTCCCACATTGTTGGTTTATCGAGGGAAGTCACCTACACCACCTCCTTACAATCCTGCACGAAGTGACGTAACGAAGAAATGAGAGAAAGCTGTAAGAAAGGCAGGAACGTTATAACTAGCAGAGATATATTTGCTACCCCACATTGAGGGATGGAAAAAGCGATAATGGATGTAAACAGATACTATAGTTGTTGTTGTACATAAACTGTGATCAGCCCCGCCGCGGCGGTCTAGTGGCTAAGGTACTCGGCTGCTGACCCGCAGGGCGCGGGTTCGAATCCCGGCTGCGGCGGCTGCATTTCTGATGGAGGCGGAAATGTTGTAGGCCCGTGTGCTCAGATTTGGGGGCACGTTAAAGAACCCCAGGTGGTCTAAATTTCTGGAGTCCTCCACTACGGCGTCTCTCATAATCATATAGTGGTTTTGGGACGTTAAACCCCACATATCAATCAATAAACTGTGATCATTTTTTTAGGACAAAGAAAGCGATCTTTGACAAAAGTACCATGTGAGACCCTGTTGGTTCCCTGTCCTCTACACTATGCTGCAGGTTAATTGGGGATCTACAATAAGTGTAAGTTCAAGCAATGTTTACCTGGCGTGGTCTTCTGTGGTGTGGTAAAGCACGTGCGAAATTTTCATTCTGTGTAAATAATATAGCTTAGCTTGAGGACAAGCGAGCGAAGTCTCGTGGCTGAGGACTCTGAGCAGGCTGCGGCATTCAGTGTTCTGGAAATAAAATAAAGGGCTTTATAATAGTGGCGACGAGAAAACGAGACCCCCGCGAAGCAGGCTCACCTTAAAGACGACGCCCAGAGATACCAGAATTTGTGCCCGGCACCGATTGGTCGTAGTGGGTATAGCGCCTGGAGTTCTGTTAATGAAGCCAACGACATAGTAGAACTGGCCAAGAAGCGAGCGGTGCTTCTCGTGCTTTGCGGTGAACAAACCTACGAGACGCTGAGGGCCCTGGTGGCCCCACAGAAGCCTTCAAAGGTTGACTTGGTGCACATCATCGATATATTGACACAGCACCTCGATCCCAGGCCGTCTTGAGTTGTTTGGCCGTTATCGTTTCCAGAAATAAGACCAGCTTCCGAACGCATCCGTTAAAGGTTTTGTGACAGCCTTGCGAACCTCGAATCTCAAGGTCGAATCTCAAGCAGCGAGTACGAGGCTACTTTTGTAAGTGATGCTTCAAGGCAGGCTGGTATGTGGAATCTACGATTCTCATCTTCAACAACGGCTGGTAGCGGAGGATAAGTTAATGTTTAAGAAAGCCTACGAACTCGTGTTGACGGCTGAATCAGCAAAAGAACAGCAGAGGCAGATGCACGGCAGTCAGTAGCAGGCTGAATTTGTCGGTGTAAATTATCAGAATTTTCAGGTGTGCATGACAAGCAAGACGCCTCAGTGCTTCCGATGTCTAGCATATCAAAAGGCCGAGAAATGTTTTTTTTTCTTTCAAAAGCGCTACACTCTAAGCCGAAAAAGACTAAAGTGGGGTATGCTATTGGTCCTTTAGGGGTCTAAATGCGCTGCCACAGATTTTGAACCAAGTTTGGACAAACTGCGGGAGTAACTGCAAGGGCTCAACTGTTACCCCAAGCACTTACTCCACTTGGTTTAAATGTTGGCCCCAGTAGAATGCTCCAGCGGGACTAACAGTTGAACCGTCTGGACCAATGGCAAAAAAATGGCGACACTGCGTTTGTGCAGTATATTTTATGTTTATTCCAATTTAATCAGCACTGAAGATCATAGTATGTTATTCATGCAACACACACACACACACACACACACACATACATACGCACTATTATTTCAAAGTAAAACACCGCAAACACTGACTGCCCGCGCTGTACTACAGAGAACAGACTCTCGGGTATATATAGCACAGTATTTTGACCTCCCATCTAGTGCCAGTGGGCGACTTTTACTCGGCTTAAGAAAACAATAAATATTGACACCGTAACGCGAAAATTTACATGGGCTTATTCGTAGCACCGATGCGCATCGATCTTTTAATATGGATTCATCTAATCTTCAGCATGCCTCCAGCCCGAGAATACGAATTATCAGCAGGTATTCGATCATGTCGGCGGAACCAGCGTTGGCAGTGCTGGCGCACAAGTCCGCAAACACAAACATAGCAGCGGCGCTTGTGCGGGAAAGCCGGCGAAGCAGCCGCAGGCGCCCCGCCGATGCCATACCGTGTCGGCTGGCCGACGGCGTCGCTAGGCTTACGACGAGTACGGCTCAACGACCGCCGGCGATCGCAACATGCGGCTCGCGTGAAATTTTCGTCGTCGTTATTTTATAGTCACAAATGAACAATAGGTAAGTGCCCCATGTTCGCTGTGTCTTACCGAGTGATGTAGATATCTGTATACTTACAGCGACGAGACCGTTCGCACGGCACGGTTCTTTCATCGTGCTGGTAAGGCACAACCTGTGTACCGCTGGCCGCACGATTAGTCGTATCCGCGATCGCCTACACGTTGGATTTTTGATAACGATTGTCGCATGGATAAAAAGACATAAGTTTGCCTGAGCTACTAATTTTATGAACTTGTACGCGACGTTTCCTCCGCTTGTGCCGGCAATGCACTCACACCGGCAGCCGGCTTGATACCGATGACGTACGAAGCCTATTTTTCCTATATATCGCTTTGAACTTGTGGTCACTGTGTGGGTACACGACCGCTGATGAACAGCTTACCTTTATTAGCATTGTCAGTGTTCACCGTAGTTCGAACTTATTCAGCACATTAAAGCGAGTTCTCGGCATTGCCCGTGTTTGCGGAGACTTTCACTTGGCTTCGGCTCGCCCGTGCCGGCATGGTGGAAACGCGAGGGCACTTGCTGTGTGCACTGACAGCGTGTTGTACTACTTTCTTCTCATAACATCTTCTATTCGTTTCATAGTGCTTCACTTTCACAGTGGCGTATAGCCTATTTAACTTGTTTTCATGATCGCCGACCACGCCGAGCACTGCAGTGCAGCATCGACAGGAGGCGATCGCGGCGCAGTTGCCCTCCCCGTTGGTCCCTTCATTGCCGGGCGTTTGCGCAAAACACGCATTGTCACACATTTAGTCCCTGCTGGACGAACCATTCGTCCATTGGTTTAACGACTACAGTTAGTCCAACTTTGCCGAATTTCGGCTTAGAGTGTATGTATAAGATCTGCCATAAGAAGGGTCACGTCGCCAAAGCTTGTCTATCTAAGAAGGCTAAAGCTTACAAGTACCAAGGAAGCTATTGTTTAGAAGAGAAAGACGAACTGTTATAAGAAGAAAACGACTGCCTCCTTACAGTTTTTCACACTGAAACCACAGATGACAACCACACCTAGGTTTGTCGTGACAGTTCTACTTTCTAGTCAGCCACTCAAGTAGGGAGTGGACTCAGAAGCGGCGTCTTCGATAACAAGTGCAGTGACTTTTGCTCGCCTCTGGCCTCGTGATGCCCCCACAGCCGTCGTCTGCTACCAAAGTAGCCCTCTTGGTGCTCGCCGTCAGTTTGTGGCTGCTGCCCCGCGATGACATTGCTTCAAACCCCGCAAATCTTTTAATTGCAATGACAAGCTCAACAAAGCCTAAATAGCTCGATTGCACGCGCAGTTGATCAAGGAACAAATACGTTCGCGGGAATGTAGACGCTCCTGCAGCAAGCACCGAGCTCGCCAGTGTTGCCGGACCATCAGGCCGCTCGCGTGTGTATAAAATATGCAATTAAGAATTAGGCACACGACTGAGTGCGTAGAAATTTCGCCAGCTTGTTTGTGAACATGCAAAGATCAACCCACACTACGCAGAATGTTATCGAAATTTTATTGTCAATTTAGGTTTTAATGTGCGCCCAAAGCTGTGTAACTGAGCGTTCTTGGATTGCGCCCCCTTCGAAGTGCGGGCTACACTGCCGGCAAACTAGTGGTCTTGTTATCTATCAGAGTTATCTATCTACCGTGTTGTTACAAAATTGCGATAATTCTGCAATTGTGGCTATACTTTGTATATGGCATCGCTAGCGATTGCATTGCTAACTATTGCCCCGCTGCAGTGGTCCTAAGGTACTCGGCTGCTGACCCGCAAGTCGCAGGATTGAATCCCGGCTGCGGCAGCTGCATTTTCGATGGAGGCGGAAATGTTGTAGGCCCGTGTGCTCAGATTTGGGCGCAAGTTTAAAAAGCCCCAGGTGGTTGAAATTTCCGGAGCCCTCCACTACGGCGTTTCTCATAATCATATCATGGTTTTGGGACGTTAAAACCCACAAGTCAATCAATCATTGCTAACTATTGCCACGTAGCCAAATTAATTTTCATTTAGTTAAAGCTATTTTTTACGAAAGATGAAATGAAGGACAGTGTCAAGTATATGGTCACACTATCAACTGCCTATCGTTCCCATGGGATCTTGTATGTGAACACAAAATAGGATGACAAAAATAAACACGAAACATACAATGAAAGAAGTAAATGACTATGTTTAGCACGTCATATGTCACTATGAGATATATGGCTTGATTTTGTGTTCGCTTATTAACTAAAGAAATTTCTGGGCAATATGTAAGCACACTATGTGCGTCATGTGTTCTTTTAAAGTCATGAAGGAGTATAAGAGCAAGGGATACTTCTCATTGTGAAGTTAGATGCGTCTGTATCCACAAACTTTCATTTACCTGTTTTGTATTTACTTTCTGTCGCCCTATCGTGTGTGTCTCTTTGACATGAGTTTGCAAACAATAAAAAGTTCGCAACGTGTGAAGATTCTCCCGCCACATGCTAAACGTTTCTCGTATTTGCACATAGCAGTATCAGAAAAAACGAAGCAACCGATGCATCTTGTTTTGTCACTGATGTGTGACCGTTTTCAATACACCCCTTCATTCATTCATTCATTCATTCATTCATTCACTCATCGCTCTCCCTTACATGTGCACTGGCTACTGCTGTTAAAAGTGGTGCCTCCACATCGCCTGCGTTATTCTTATTTTGCAGGCGAATAGTAATTTACGTGCAGAGCGTACTGGCGTTATCCTGGAGCAACACGTTGTGGCGAGAGTTTCAAGCTGCCCGCACTTGTGTGTTTATGGGGAGGTTCTTACTCCGCGGCCTCGGATTTAACGATTGGGTGTCAAATAAAGTCCTCCCAGAAGGCGCGCGCGCGGGAGAGATTCCACGGCCGAGTAGCGAGCAGCGTGAAGCCGGAAAGGCGCTCATTGCGTCCGAGAGCGCCCGTTACAACTTTCTCTCCTTGGTTAACGGGCTCCTGTTGGCGCACTGCTCGCGAGAAGCGGGCGAGAAGGAAGAGACGAAAGTGGAGTGCAGCGCCGGCACTGCGATGAGAATCCGAGCCTCTAGGGAGAAAGCGTGGCTTTGTTTATCCCGATTAGGGAGAAACGCCTCGGGTTCGGAGAGAATGGAGAGCAACGTAAGGGAGAGGCAGCGCTTACGACGATGAAGTCGCCAAAAGGCGAAGCAGCCCCGGGGAACTCGGACTGGTCCGCGCAAGCGCTCTGCTGGCGCGCGCGCGCCTGTGTGTGATTGTGTATTCCTTGGCGCGCTGTAATTCGGCCGCGTGGGGATCGATGCGCGCTCACTCCTGGCGGGATGCTGTTGCTAGGCGACCATGTCCAGCGGGGCGGCGTCACACGTCGCTACTTGGCGCCAACGCCGTCGGAGGGAGTGACCATCGCGCTGGCACCGCGGCCAGGGCGGCAGGGACACCCCTAACCCCTTCTTCAGCCGCGCCGAGACCGCAGTTTAAACTGAAGGAGCCCGCGCGCTTTTGGCGCAACGGGTGGCTGCTTACTGTGGCTGCAGGGCCACCAGCGCTGCTGCTGCATACACAGCGCCAACATTTCAACAGCGCCTGAAACATTTGAAACGCTCCCTCCACGATGTGAACCCCCATGTGCCACTTTGAAGGGTATATTCCTTCCAGCAAGGTCTGGCACTGAATACGAGTTTGTAATCATTTGGAACGAAACTATCTGCAAACTACCTCTCAAATTTAGCTGCACAAACTATTACATTCAGTCGCGACATAAATGCTTGAAGAATGCTTTAACTTGGATCTTCCAAACAAAACATTCTCGTTGAACTCCACCGAACACGACATTCGTTGAAAATAAAGTTTCGCTAGCTGCAGTGCCTGGGCTCACCTAATTTAAGCAACAATCTATAGATACTGCTACTGTTTTTTTCCTTATTTTACTACTACAAAATAGTGCATTTTTCCTTTGTGATGTTTCTGACACTTACAAAAATATATCTTATACTGCAATGTTTTTGCGATGATGCCTTCAAACAAAAACTACCCCTAAAAACACGGTCGACTACATACAGACAGTTTTTCTCCTACGCCAATATTCGCCAAAACCGAATCTCACATCAGCAGTTTCTTTTCCCGCGCACCTATAACAGGATGTAACTCTCTACCTGTTCGCGTCATACAATCGAGGAATCTTACAAAAGAATTTGAAAACCATTGCTTTAAAATTTCAGTATAAATATGAGCACTAATTTAACTTTTCTCGCAATTCTGTCATGAGTAGTCCATGCTGTGTACAGTGCCCGTGCTATTGTCTTAAGAGTTTTTTTTTTCGTAGTTTATCACCTGTGCAAATTGTTGTGCGAAACTGGCGTTTCGTTCTTTGATGGCTTATAGTATTAGGCATTTCTTTTTTTTTCTAAGGACAGGCTGTACCCTGCACATGCACAGTTCGTTTTTTCTTCTTCTTGCGTTGTTAGTCTTTGTGAATGCTTTCTCTTTGTATTATTGTAATCACCCCTTCTGTATATATAGGCCAGCATATTGGCCAACAGTATCGATAAATAAAATAAATAAAATAAACTATCCATATTTCAAGCAAATGTAAGCACTTCTTATTATTGAATTTGTGGTGCTATAGGGTAAACTAATATAATAGTATTATATACTCATCAATATTGATGTATTATATGTTGTGGTAAACTACCATATTCGTTTAACTTTCAAAACATTTTTGCAGAAGCCTGTTGATGGTTCGCTCTTTATCAGTTATGCCACTGGGGTTAAGTCGGGGAGTTTACTGCAAAGCCTGATTTTTTCCTTTCTCCCTCTCTTTCTATTTTTTTGTCTCACTCACACGCACAGAGGCGGTAAGTTAAAAAATAAAACCTACAGAGTACACAATTGCATTGTGAAACTTCTCGTAATCATTAACGGTCACAATCTCTGCTGGAAGCTTATTCCAGTTGCGTGAGGTAGTACGTGGCAAACATCATTGATCTATGTCAGTCCCGTAGCAGGGATTTTTTTCAGGGGGGAGGGGAGAGGGAGAAGACTTTTTGAAGGCCTTGAAAAAAAAAACACGTATTTGCATCACTTGTTCTCCGTAAAACACCCCCTCTATACGATTGTCAGGCAGGGGAAGAGAAACTAGCGCACCCCCCCCCCCTCTCGCAGGCTACGGGCCTGATTGAAGTGCACCGTATCACATGAATCAAAGTCGACTTTATGACAATGGTATATGCATTGGGATTCAGTGTTTACTGAGGGGAGACGGTACATATTATAAACAAGGCAATGCACCACACTTTTGTGCGCAAGTGACAGGAATGGAAGCGCAGGTTAGATTTTGTCGTAGTTATACTGCGCGGCCGTAACTGACATAAATGAAACGTGTGTAGTGGTTGTGGGCCTTTCATGAAGCAGTGATTAAGTTTCCATGACTAGGGTTTTCACGACTACGTCCGCGCTTTCAACAGACACGTTCCGAATGTGCCACGTCTCAGTAAGTGAATATCTGCAATTCTCATTTGCGGTACTTTAGTTGCACGGTAGACTCCGTCCACCTTTACCTATTTTGCATTTATAAAAGGTTTCAACTTCAGACGGATTATTCCCGAAATTACAGCTGTGTAAACTTGCAGTTAATGTGTATACTATGTGCATGCTCCCTCAGTGACGTGGTCACGCCTGCCATTGGCCAGCATTCTGATAATCTTGAACCGGGTCAGTTCACGGTGCACAGAGAGATATTTTTACACTCTCGTCAATAAAGTGAAGCCGTTTCCATTTGAGACCTCAATATTATTATTATTATTATTATTATTATTATTATTATTATTATTATTATTATTATTATTATTATTATTATTATTATTATTATTGTGTAGGATATAACATTATTGCTTTTAGGTATTCAGCCAAGCCATAAAAAATTATCTCAGTACGAAGCCCTGTGACAAAACGGCTCAGAAGTTAAAGCAAAACGCAGTCACATAGACACGGAACATGTTGAGAGTGTGTTGACAGAAAACGCTACATATGTAGGTATCAAGTCCGATTACATCTAGACGCTTAAGCTTAGTATGCAAAGGTCCAGGCAAACGGACAAAGAATAATTTTACACTGCAAGGCCAGCCAAAATTATATACATACAATGCGCGTCATAACATATATGTGTCGAGTGTTCGTCTCTAATGAACCGTCAGTGCATGTACTTGGATCATCATCATCATCATCATCATCATCATCATCATCATCAGCCTGACTACGTCCACTGCAGGACAAAGGCCTCTCCCATGTTCCGCCAGTTAACCCGGTCCTGTTCTTGCTGCTGCCAATTTATACCCGCAAACTTCTTAATCTCATCTGCCCACCTAACCTTCTGTCTCCCCCTAACCCGCTTGCCTTCTCTGGGAATCCAGTTAGTTACCCTTAATGACCAGCGGTTACCCTGTCTATGCGCTACATGCCCGGCCCACGTCCATTTCCTCTTCTTGATTTCAACTATGATATCCTTGACCCCCGTTTGTCCCCTAATCCACTCTGCTCTCTTCCTGTCTCTTAAGGTTACACCTACCATTTTTCTTCCATTGCTCGCTGCGTCGTCCTCAATTTAAGCTGAACCCTCTTTGTAAGTCTCCAGGTTTCTGCTCCGTAGCTAAGTACTGGCAAGATACAGCTGTTATATACCTTCCTCTTGAGGGATAGTGGCAATCTACCGGTACTTGGATAGCTCACAACAATGTGGCTGAGATGCTCGTGGTGGTGGGGAAAGGATCTCAAACCCCGGGTCGGCGGGGGGGGGGGGGGGAGATAGGTGGCCCGAGGTGTGCATTCCCACCGCGCCGCCTGGTGTGGCTGCGAAGCGGAAAGCCGCCAAGACGCTGACCCCAACGCGGTGGTCGCCTCGCAGTACCGGTTTGCAGCCAGAATAGCCCCCGGCTGGCCGCCCTTTGTTGTTCCTGGTTCCCGACACAACAATGGACGCGCCCCCGGCATCATGTTCCGGCCCATCCTGTGAGCCCGCTCGGCCGCAATGCACACGCAGGCGGGCGAGAGGGCTCACCTGCGGCCTTTCCCTTATCCGAGTACGCGTTCACCTCGACGCGCCGCGCGAGGCGACGGCTTTTCGTGAGTGATGTGCGCGACTGTCCCGGGTACAATGTTGATCGCAGCTTCGCCGGGTCGGAATCGCGCTTGTAGCAGTGAAGCGCTAGATCAACAACGTAACGTAACAAGGGCCGTCGCTTGCAAATGTGCCGTTGTTCGCGCCATCTGACAGAGCTAGGAAACTGGGTTATGCTCAAGACGTTCGGCATCTCACAAAGACACGAAAGAAGGCATCTAGAAGCTCCTGGTTTCTTTACAAAACACAATCTGCACATCGCACACGCCATTACAGATCTGTTCCTTATTTTAAAAGACACTATGTTTAGTGTATACCGTGATCGGCGGCGGGTGAACCATAGAGTTTTCTTAATATACACTATGTCTGGCGTCAGTGTCTATGGAAGCTGCAACGCACGGTGCTTCAGCGAGCACGGGAATGATGGGTTAGTACACGGATTTGTCTAATCTTCGTACTTCTGGCTCCGTGCGGGTTCGTGTGGCTTGGGGCTGTTTTTTTACGAAACAAAAATCCGCAAATGTTCAGTGGTTGCGCTTCACCTCGTTAATTTTTTAGGCTTACCATTGCAAATCAGGTCACAAAGTTCAAAGGGGTTCGTTTTTTTTTTCGAAACAAAACAGAAAGAGTAATAAACGAAACCACAGGTGCAATTCGCCACCCACAAGTACGAGGACTAGGCAAATGCGTGGATTGACATGGGGTTTAACGTCCCAAAACCACCATATGATTATGAGAGGCGCCGTAGTGAAGCGCTCCGGAAATTTCGGCCACCTGGGGTTCTTTAACGTGCACGTAAATTTGAGCACACAGGCCTACAACATTTCCGCCTCCATCGGAAATGCAGCTGCCGCTGCCGGGATTCGAACCCGTGACCTGCGGGTCAGCAGAGTACCTTAGCCACTAGACCACCGCGGCGGGGCTAGGCAAATGCGTGTACTACCCATCAGTCCCATGGTCGCTGAACGATCGTAGCGCCAGAGTCCCCTCTAGTTAATTTTAGGCAGCTCTATTGTTGAGAATCTGCCTCCGTGGATCCCACCGCTGACCTCCACTGTTGAGAAACGGACCGATCCCGCCGCTTCCACCACTGTTGCGAACGACGGGCCGATCCCGCCGAAGCCACCACTGTTGCGTAGCGTATGTTTATCAGCTCGCGACTGCTTCTGCGCAGAGCTGATAAGACGAGCGGACGAGACGATGGTGAGTTAAACAAGGTTTATGTACAGCATATATACAGAAGCGTTACATTTTCGGCACTGGGGCCGACAGAGACTCGAAAAGCCGAGCTCTTTTCTCTAACACATAGGTCAGCTTTTCGCCTAAAACCGCCGACTCACACACATGTCGGCCCTCCGACATGGGGACTCCTCTCTCTAGGACTGCCGATCGCGACGCGCCGCAGGGCGTCTTTTATTTACACCGGGTCCAACCAAAATGTCCAATCCGAAGCGCCGCTTTGTCGTCAGGGCAGATTCCTCCAATGGCGCGCCGCGCCATGCGTCAGACCACCAGGCACGCGGCCGCCGGCTCGCTGTCACGTGCGCCGCTGACTCACTGCACCTGGGCCAGAGGGCGCCGCGCGTGTTCACGCCGTTGAGATGTTCGCGTCGGGCGGGTTGCGGCTGGCCTTGACCCAGATTGCCTTTTTCCGAGGCACGGACGTTTGACGAGGACTCGCTGGCATAACAGCACCCCCGCCGCCAGACAATGCACCGGAAAGACGAGCTGCTTCCACGGGGCTCGGATGTCAGGTGCGCTCGTCCGCCAAGTCCCTCCAGGTTCGCCTCCAGGGCCATGGGGAGAATACAGCTCCAGACTGTTCCGGGAATACAGCCCATTCTTGACTACGGATCCCAGCTCCACTGGCTTGTCGCCACAACTTGTCGACCAGCTTCACTCGTCTCTTCTGACCATCTTCGGCTTCAGCACTTGTCGACGGTTCTGCAACTTGCCAAGACCGGATCGACAACAGACAACACACGACACACGCAAGTGCCCTCGGTCACCCGACAGAACACCAGACAAAGTATAGTACAACATATACCTATCTACATGTCTATCGGAATTTTGTTCCCTCTACATCAAGAGGCACATGTGGGACACAAGACTCTTAAAGTAAGAACTTGAATTTTTCACAATTACAACAACGCAACGAATTAGAATACCACAAAGTTGGCCCCTTGAGATCACTCTGAACGAGAGCGCTCAGCCCAGGTCGTGATGAGGTCAAAATTTTGCCCCGAATCGCCAGCGAGAAACCGAAAGGTTGAGAAGGTACTAACTAAACGCACGGCTCAATGCGTCGGCATTAGCGTTTAGCCTTCCTTTTTTGTAGCGAACGTCAAAGTTGTGCTGTTGGAGTATCATGCTCCACCTCAGTAACCGGCCACTTTTAGGCGACGATACCTATGCGGCACCAAGAGCGGCTCACACTTTCGACGTTGCACAAGGGAACAACGATACGGCTTGCTACTGAATGACTCCTCACCGCTTAGCTTGATATCGTGTTCGATCACCGTCGTTTCTCCGGGACGGTCCGACAACACATACCCAAACTCGGAAACAATCTTTCTCAGGTCCTCTTTCTCAGGTCCTCCTTCACTTACGCTAGGCTCTAGGTTTATCTGCTCCCGGATTACTTTCGATCCCCCTTCAATTACCTCACTAGAACTCAAAATTTCTGCTTCCTCTTCCTCTGAAGCACTTAAAAGTAAATTTACGACTGCTTTCAAGTTACTGTGATAAATTTTGTTCGGCCGCCTTCCTAATTTCTCTTCACAATTGGTATCGGAAAGCTTCGATACTACTTTGGCGGGCCCTTCCCAATCAACCTCAAGCTTGTTCCTTTTGGACGGCTGCAGCAGCATTACCTGACTTCCTACTTCAAAAGCACGCTTCTTCCCCGATTTCTCGTAGTGCTCCTTCGACAGCACTTTTGCCGCGTTTTTTCTGGCTTTCCACGAGCGCTTCAATCGAGAGATCCTCACGCTGCCCTCGAATGAGCGTCTCTCGATCAACTCTCGGCAGCTCGCTCCAACTTTCCGCTACAGGCGAGAGCGTTGCAACCCTCTCGCTCTGACTCAATGGCGCCACGTCGTCTCCCCCTACCGCGCCGGCCGTGCCGACCGCTTTCGCGACGGGCCGCTCGCGTGACTGCTCACATGACTCATGCGGAAAATTTCCTTTCTGGGGTTCCGTCGACCCGCCGACAAGGTCACTTGAGAGTTCACTGCATTGAACCAGATCAGGCTTCCGCGTTTGCGATCGCGTGAGGGCCATGCACGCTAAGTTGGGGAAGAACGATTTGCCTGCTCTTTGAGAAGCTGCTCTGAGTTGTTGGAGAAAAGATAAGGAAAACGATCATTTAGCGCGGCAGACACAGCCGCTTCAGTGCAAAGCTTACCGAACGGGCCTTCAATGACAACCGTGGCGATTGGTAAGCGAACACTCTGCTCCTCGGCGACTTGCCTGATCCACGCGCATTCTCCTGTGAAATCATCCGGAGACACCAATGAAGGATGGACAACATCCATGGTTGCCGCTGAGTCTCTAAGCGCTCGGCACGTTTTCTTATTTACTTTAATTTCTTGGAGATACGGCTCCAACAACCGCATGTTTTTTCCTGATTCTCGGATTGTTGCGAAGGCAAATTTTTCCTGACAGTTTCTCGCGATGTGTCCTTCCTTTTTGCAGTTGTAGCAAATTACCGGCTTCCGTTTGTTTTCCGATTCAAATGCCTGTGTGGTAGAAACCTCACTCGATTTCTCCGCTTCTGTTTGCCCTTCCCCTACACTATCCTTCGTAAGAGAGGGGTCCTTCTTGAAATACGGTGCGGAAGCGGATTTTCCGTTGATCAGGTTTCCGTGTGAAAAGCCCTCTTTCCTTTCATCCTTTTCTCAACGCGCACTGCCCTGCTATGCAACTTTCGGCGAGCATAATACTCCTCAGCTAACTCAGCTGCCTTATTTAACTGTACTTCCCAAGTCTGTCCTGCAGCCAAAGTCTGACATCCTCCTCGATGCAGCGGTAGAATTGCTCCAATGCAACGCATTCCACCACTTTATCGCGGTCGTCATTAAACACCTTCGCCCTTGAGCCATTCAATCAAATCGGCTTCTTTAAGACGAAACGCGAAGTCAACGTGTGACTCATTCCCCTTTTTAGCATACCGAAACCTTGCCTGAAAGCCTCGGGTGACAACTTATAACGTCTCAAGAGCACTTCTTTAACCTCGTCATAGCTCTCAAACGCTTCCCTCGACAAGCAAGTTATCGCGTCGGACACTTCGCCGGGAAGAAGAGCTAGCAGGTTCCGCTCCCAAAGAGACTGCTCCAAGCATTTCGCTCACAGACGTGTTCAAACTTGGACGAGATACTTCGCCATGTCCTCGCTACTACGAACGGTGGCAGTTGGTCCCGACTTCTAAAACCGCTGACCTGAATGTGGAGAAGCTAGCTAGGCGCCTGCGAACACTGTAGGATTGCCAATTCTAGTCGTTTTCAACTCTAGGCGCTCTTGTCTCTCGGCCTCCTCGCGACGTTCGCGCCTTTCAGCATCCTCACGAGCTTCACGCCTTTCAGCCTCCTCGAGCTTCACGCCTTTCAGCCTCCTCACGTTCGCGAGCTTCTATTTCCTGCCTTTCAGCCTCCTCACGGCGTGCTTTAAATCCACCCCAGGCCTCATCGACTTCCTCAGCAGACCTCCATCATCCTTCATGATCTCAAGGATCGCTCTGCTTTCGTTCGCCACGGCCTAAAGTAATGCCGAGTTCCTCACAAATTTCG
>WOVY01010751.1:35000-64338 GCA_013436015.1 Rhipicephalus annulatus | reverse complement strand
TGTTGAGAAAACGGCACCGATCCCGCCGCTTCCACCACTGTTGCGAACGACGGGCCGATCCCGCCGAAGCCACCACTGTTGGTAGCGTATGTTTATCAGCTCGCGACTGCTTCTGCGCAGAGCTGATAAGACGAGCGGACGAGACGACGGTGAGTTAAACAAGGTTTATGTACAGCAATATACAGAGGCGTTACAATTTCGGCACTGGGGCCGACAGAGACTCGAAGAGCCGAGCTCTCCTCTAACACATAGGTCAGCTTTTCGCCTAAAACCGCCGACTCACACACATGTCGGCTCTCCGACACGGGGCCTCCTCACTCACATAGGACCGCCGATCGCGACGCGCCGCAGGGCTTCTTTTATTTACACCGGGTCCAACCAAAATGTCCAATCAGAAGCGCCGCTGGTCGTCAGGGCAGACTCCTCCAATGGGGCGCCGCGCCATGCGTCAGACCACCAGACACGCGGACGCCGGCTCGCTGTCACGTGCGCAGCTGACTCACTGCACGTGGGCCAGAGGGCGCCGCGCGTGTTCACGCCGTTGAGTTGTTCGCGTCAGGCGGGCTGCGGCTGGCCTTGACCCAGATTGCCTTTTTCAGAGGCACGGACGTTTGACGAGGACTCGCTGGCATAACAGCACCCCCGCCGCCAGACAATGCACCGGAAGACGAGCTGCTTCCACGGGGCTCGGATGTCAGGTGCGCTCGTTCGCCAGGTCCCTCCAGGTTCGCCTCCAGGGCCATGGGGAGAATACAGCTCCAGACTGTTCCGGGAATACAGCCCATTCTTGACGACGGATCCCAGCTCCACTGGCTTGTCGCCACAACTTGTCGACCAGCTTCACTCGTCTCTTCTGACCATCTTCGGTTTCAGCACTTGTCGATGGTTCTGCAACTTGCTAAGAACGGTTCGACAACAGACAACACACGACACAAGCAAGTGCCCTCGGTCACCCGACAGAACACCAGACAAAGTATAGTACAACATATACCTATCTACGTGTCTATCGGAATTTTGTTCCTCTACATCAAGAGGCACATGTGGGACACAAGACTCTTAAAGTAAGAACTTGAATTTTTCACAATTACAACAACGCAACGAATTAGAATACCACAAAGTTGGCCCCTTGAGATCACTCTGAACGAGAGCGCTCAGCCCAGGTCGTGATGAGGTCAAAATTTTGCCCCGAATCGCCAGCGAGAAACCGAAAGGTTGAGAAGTTACTAGCTGGAACGCACTGCTCAATGCACCTGCATTAGCGTTTACCTTTCCTTTTTTTTTTTTTTAACGAACGTCAAAGTTGCGCTGTGGAGCAACATGCTCCACTTCAGTAACCGGCCACTTTTAGGCGGCGATACCTATTGCGGCACCAAGAGCGGCTCACACTTGCGACGTTCCACAAGGGAACAACGATACAGCTTGCTACTGATTGACTCCTCACCGCTTAGCTTGATATCGTGTTCGATCACCGTCGTTTCTCCGGGACGGTCCGACAACACATACCCAAACTCGGAAACAGTCTTTCTCAGGTCCTCTTTCTCAGGTCCTCCTTCACTTACGCTAGGCTCTAGGTTTATCTGCTCCCGGATTACTTTCGATCCCCCTTCGATTACCTCACTCGAACTCAAAATTTCTGCTTCCTCTTCCTCTGAAGCACTTAAAGTAAATTTACGACTGCTTTCAAGTTACTGTGATAAATTTTGTTCGCCGCCTTCCTAATTTCTCTTCACAATTGGTATCGGAAAGCTTCGATACTACTTTGGCGGGCCCTTCCCAATCAACCTCAAGCTTGTTCCTTTTGGACGGCTGCAGCAGCATTACCTGACTTCCTACTTCAAAAGCACGCTTCTTCCCCGATTTCTCGTAGTGCTCCTTCGACAGCACTTTTGCCGCGTTTTCTGGCTTTCCACGAGCGCTTCAATCGAGAGATCCTCACGCTGCTCTCGAATGAGCGTCTCTCGATCAAACTCTCGGCAGCTCGCTCCAACTTTCCGCTACAGGCGAGAGCGTTGCAACCCTCTCGCTCTGACTCAATGGCGCCACGTCGTCTCCCCCTACCGCGCCGGCCGTGCCGACCGCTTTCGCGACGGGCCGCTCGCGTGACTGCTCACATGACTCATGCGGAAAATTTCCCTTTCTGGGGTTCCGTCGACCCGCCGACAAGGTCACTTGAGAGTTCACTGCATTGAACCAGATCAGGCTTCCGCGTTTGCGATCGCGTGAGGGCCATGCACGCTAAGTTGGGGAAGAACGATTTGCCCTGCTCTTTGAGAAGCTGCTCTGAGTTGTTGGAGAAAAGATAAGGAAAACGATCGGGAAGCGCGGCAGACACAGCCGCTTCGGTGCAAAGTTTACCGAACGGGCCTTCAATGACAACCGTGGCGATTGGTAAGCAAGCACTCTGCTCCTCGGCGACTTGCCTGATCCACGCGCATTCGCCGGTAAAGTCATCCGGAGACACCAATGAAGGATGGACAACATCCATGGTTGCCGCGGAGTCTCTAAGTGCTCGACACGCTTTCCCATTCACACTAATTTCTTGGATATACGGCTCCAACAACCGCATGTTCTTTTCCGATTCTCTAATTGTTGCAAAAGCAAACTTTTGCTTACAGTTTATCGCGATGTGCCCTTCCTTTTTGCAGTTGTAGCAATTTACCGGCTTCCGTTTGTTTTCCGATTCAAATGCCTGTGTGGTAGAAACCTCACTCGATTTCTCCGCTTCTGTTTGCCCTTCCCCTACACTATCCTTCGTAAGAGACGGGTCCTTCTTGAAATTACGGTGCGGAGCGGATTTCCGTTGATCAGGTTTCCTTGAAAAGCCCTCTTTCCTTTCATCCTTTTCAACGCGCACTGCCCTGCTATGCAACTTTCGGCGAGCATAATACTCCTCAGCTAACTCAGCTGCCTTATTTAACTGTACTTCCCCAAGTCTGTCCTGCAGCCAAAGTCTGACATCCTCCTCGATGCAGCGGTAGAATTGCTCCAATGCAACGCATTCCACCACTTTATCGCGGTCGTCATAAACACCTTCGCCCTTGAGCCATTCGATCAAATCGGCTTTAAGACGAAACGCGAAGTCAACGTGTGACTCATTCCCCTTTTTAGCATACCGAAACCTTTGCCTGAAAGCCTCGGGTGACAACTTATAACGTCTCAAGAGCACTTCTTTAACCTCGTCATAGCTCTCAAACGCTTCCCTCGACAAGCAAGTTATCGCGTCGGACACTTCGCCGGGAAGAAGAGCTAGCAGGTTCCGCGCCCAAAGAGACTGCTCCAAAGCATTTCGCTCACAGACGTGTTCAAACTTGACGAGATACTTCGCCATGTTCCTCGCCTACTACGAACGGTGGCAGTTGGTCCCGAATTCTAAAACCGCTGACCTGAACTGTTGGAGAAGCTACGCTAGGCGCCTGCGAACACTGTAGGATTGCCAATTCTAGTCGTTTCAACTCTAGGCGCTCTTGTCTCTCGGCCTCCTCGCGACGTTCGCGCCTTTCAGCCTCCTCACGAGCTTCACGCCTTTCAGCCTCCTCGCGAGCTTCACGCCTTTCAGCCTCCTCACGTTCGCGAGCTTCTATTTCCTGCCTTTCAGCCTCCTCACGGCGTGCTTTAATATCCACCCAGGCCTCATCGACTTCCTCAGCCGACACTCCCTCATCCTTCATGATCTCAAGGATCGCTTGCTTTCGTTTCGCACGGCCTAAAGTAATGCCGAGTTCCTCACAAATTTCGATGAGTTCCTTCACTTTAAGGTTCTCCATCGTTCACACTAGCCTCTTGCTGTTTGCCCCTGTTAACAATTTACTTGCCGTACCCACTATAAGCCTACTAGCAAGACGCGCAAGCAATTTTTCACACTCCCGTGTTTACCCCCTCCGCATTAACTTTGGTTTCAAAGCACTTCGACTTTGCTTGAAACGATCAAAGCTCACTATAATGCTTCACACAGCCCTTCTCTAAACTACTACAACCTGAGCTAGAGTAGTCTGGTGAACTGAGGGGAAAACATCAGGCACTCACCGCATCGATGTCGCTGACGCCGGCCGATCCCGCAGCTGCCAACCACTGTTGAGAATCTGCCTCCGTGGATCCCACCGCTGACCTCCACTGTTGAGAAACGGACCGATCCCGCCGCTTCCACCACTGTTGCGAACGACGGGCCGATCCCGCCGAAGCCACCACTGTTGCGTAGCGTATGTTTATCAGCTCGCGACTGCTCCTGCGCAGAGCCGATAAGACGAGCGGACGAGACGACGGTGAGTTAAACAAGGTTTATGTACAGCATATATACAGAGGCGTTACAATTTCGGCACTGGGGCCGACAGAGACTCGAAGAGCCGAACTCTCCTCTCTAACACATAGGTCAGCCTTTCGCCTAAAACCGCCGACTCACACACATGCCGGCTCTCCGACACGGGGCCTCCTCTCACTCACATAGGACCGCCGATCGCGACGCGCCGCAGGGCTTCTTTTATTTACACAGGGTCCAACCAAAATGTCCAATCAGAGGCGCCGCTTTGTCGTCAGGGCAGACTCCTCCAATGGCGCGCCGCGCCATGCGTCAGACCACCAGGCACGCGGCCCGCCGGCTCGCTGTCACGTGCGCCGCTGACTCACTGCACCTGGGCCAGAGGGCGCCGCGCGTGTTCACGCCGTTGAGATGTTCGCGTCGGGCGGGTTGCGGCTGGCCTTGACCCAGATTGCCTTTTTCCGAGGCACGGACGTTTGACGAGGACTCGCTGGCATAACAGTATGTATGTATGTATGTATGTATGTATGTATGTATGTATGTATGTATGTATGTATGTATGTATGTATGTATGTATGTATGTATGTATGTATGTATGTATGTATGTATGTGTGTGTGTGTGTATGTATGTGTGTATGTGTGTGTGTATGTGTAAGCGTGCGTACATGTGTGCATGTGTGTGTATGTATGTATGTGTGTATGTGTGGGTATATTTGTATGTATGTGTGTGTATGTGTGTATGTGTATGTGTGTGTATGTATGTTTGTGTATGTGTGTATGTGTGCATGTATGTATGTGAATGTATGTGGGTCTGTGTGTGTATGTATGTATGTATGTATGTATGTATGTATGTATGTATGTATGTATGTATGCGTATGTATGTATGTATGTATGCATGTATGTATGTATGCATGTATGTATGTGTAAGTGTATGTATGTATGTATGTATGTATGTATGTATGTATGTATGTATGTATGTATGTGTATGTATGTATGTATGTGTGTGTGGGTTTGTATGTATTTGTGTATGTGGGTGTATGTGTGTATGTATGTGTGTATGTTTGTGTGTATGTATGTATGTGTATGTGTGTGTGTTTGTATGTGTGTATGTATGAATGTGTGCGTGTGTGCACAGGCGTGTGTGTGAATGCGTGCGTGTTTGTGTGCGCGTGTGTGTGTGTGGGCATGCGTGTTTGTGCGTGTGTGTGCGCGCAGGTGTGTGTGCCTGTGTGGTGCGCGTGTGCGCTTGCGTATGTGTGCACGTGCGTGTGTGTGTGCGCGCGTGTTTGTGCGCGCGTGCTTGCGTGTCTGTGCGTGTGTGTGTATGTGTTAATGCGTGTGTGTGTGCGCGTGTGTGTATGTGGGTGTGTGTGTCTGTATGTATGTGTGCGTGTGTGTGTCTGTATGTATGGGCGTCATATGTATGTGTGCGTGTATGTATGTATGTATGTATGTATGTATGTATGTATGTATGTATGTATGTATGTATGTATGTATGTACGTATGTATGTGTGTGTATGTGCACGTGTGTGTAAGTACATGTGTGTGGTGTACGTGTGTGTGTATGTACGTGTGTGTGTATGTGTGTGTGTATGTGTGTGTGTATGTGCACGTGTGTGTATGTACGTGTGTGTGTGTGTGTGTACGTGTGTATGTATGCACGTTTGTGTGTGCATGTACGTGTATGTTCATTGTGTATGTGTAGATTCATTTGTTCGGAATGTAGAAAGCCTGTTTTATGAAGGCTAAAAGCAACTTTTGTTTTTTTATGTTTTTGAGCGCTTCCGAACACACTGATCACAGTACCCCCTGCTGATACCTCGATGTTTTGTGACCTGTCCATGATTTTGTACAATTGCTTTCATCGTTCACGTTTATTTTCACCATCATCTTGTGATTCTGTTTCTTCCGCTATGTGCGATATTGCCTGGTTTGTACGCGAGTGTGTATATTTGCTCGCCCACCCTGTATGAGCCTGAGAAAGGCTTACAGTAATAAATAAATAAAATAAATAAATAAGTGTGTGTGTGTGCACGTGTGTGTGCGCGCGGTGTGTGCGTGTGTGTGCGCGCGTGTGTGCGTGTGCATATGTGTGTGTATGCGTGCGTGTGCGTGTCCACGCGTGTGGGTGCGCGCATATGCGTGCGTTTGTGTGCACGTGTGTCCGCGCGTGTGTGTGCGCACGTGCGTGCGCGCGTGTGTGCATGCGTGCGTGCGTGTGCGTAGGTGTACGTGTGTGTGTGCTTGTGTGTGTGCGTGTGTGCATGTGTGCATGTGTGTGTGCGTGTATGTGCGTGTGTGTGTGTGCGTGTGCCTTTGTGTGCGTGTGTGTGCGTGTGTGTGAGCGTTTGCGTGTGCATGCCTGTGTTTGTATGAGTGTGTGCGTGCGCGTGCGTGTGTGTGTGCGTGTGGTGCATGCGTGTATGTGTGTGTGTATGTGTGCATGTGTGCGTGCGCGTGCGTGTGTGTGCGCGTGTGTGCATGCGTGTATGTGTGTGTCTGTATGTGTGCATGTGTGCGTGCCGTCGAAATATGCTTCCGTTTGCCGTCGTGGTTTTTCGCAACGGTCACGCTGCCACCTATGTGTGCAATCCTTCGAACTGCCCGTCATCCCTACTACGTGGAGAACGCCTGGGAAGCTACGAACCCTTCGAGTGCAATCTTCCGGCTACTATACCCGAATCTACGGCTGCGCTCCCAATTTTTGCTGTCACTCCGACCAAAACGCCTAATGATGTTCTCGGCGCATTCTCGGATGCCATCGACTCTGAGCTCGCACCAACTCAGCGCGAAGAGATTATAAATCTTCTACTCAGCTTTCGCTCTTCGTTCGATGTGTGCATGTATGTCTGTATGTATGTATGTATGCATGTATGTTTGTATGTATGTGTGTGTGTATGTGTCTATTATGTGTGTGTATGTATATATATGTGTGTGTATGTATGTGTGTGTATGTGTGTGTGTATGTATGTGTGTGTGTATATGTGTGTCTGCGTGTAAATGTATGTATGTATGTATGTATGTATGTATGTATGTATGTATGTATGTATGTATGTATGTATGTATGTATTGTGAGGAGGTTTATTAGCCGTTAAGGACAGCGACGAGACAGCGTGAAGAACCGTCCAGCGATCGGCACAGCAACGAACCGTAGCACGAGCCGAGAGAGCCGGGCGTTGGCGATGCTGCTTGCTGCTGGCACATCTTCTTCTTCACAATCGCCCCCCGCTGAAAAAAGAGCCATCCTGGCGACCTAAGAAAGTTTCAGGGAGAGGCTCATGATACGGTTTTAAGGCGGGAAACATGGACGATGTCACGTGCACGCTGGCGCATGTCATCCGATCGGGAAACCGGCTCAATTAGGTAATTAACCGGAGAGGTTTTCTCTAAAACGGTGTAAGGCCGTTCGTACTGGGGGACAAGTTTTGATGAGAGTCCCGGAGTTTGGTATGGGATGGCAAGCCACACGAGAGACCCTGGGGCATAGTTGGGATCCGGAAGAGAGGTGCAACGGTTTTCTTTCTGGCGTTGCTGCTCGTCCGAGGTGAACGCACGGGCGAGCTGGCGGCACTCTTCGGCTTGTCGAGCAGCATCGGAGATAGGTGGACATTCGGAAGCATCAGGACGGTAGGGAAGTAGAGTATCAATTGTATGGGAAGGGTCACGTCCATAAAGAAGAAAGAAAGGTGAAAATCCCGTGGTTGTTTGTATTGCAGTATTGTATGCAAATGTCACATATGGGAGAACACGGTCCCAGTTGCTATGATTAGATGCCACGTACATTGAGAGCATGTCACCCAGCGTGCGGTTAAACCGTTCCGTTAGCCCATTTGTCTGCGGGTGGTATGCTGTCGTTTTCCGATGAATGACTTGGCATTCCGAAAGCAGAGCTTCGACCACCTCGGAGAGAAAAGCGCGGCCTCTGTCACTAAGGAGCTCTCGAGGTGCGCCATGTCGAAGAATAAATTGACGTAAAATTAAAGAGGCGACATCCTGAGCGGTAGCGCTCGGTAAAGCGGCTGTTTCGGCGTAGCGTGTTAGATGGTCGACCGCCACTATAATCCACCGATTGCCATCTGATGTCAATGGAAGGGGGCCGTAGAGGTCAACGCCAACGCGATCAAAAGGCTTGGCAGGGCACGGAAGTGGCTGCAATTCGCCAGTAGCACGTAGCGGTGTTGATTTGCGTCGCTGGCAGTCAGGACAGCACTGCACAAATTTGCGTACGAAATTGTACATGCCGCGCCAGTAATAGTGATGGGCCCCGCCGCGGTGGTCTAGTGGCTAAGGTACTCGGCTGCTGACCCGCAGGTCGCGGGTTCAAATCCCGGCTGCGGCGGCTGCATTTCCGATGGAGGCGGAAATGTCGAGGCCCGTGTGCTCAGATTTGGGTGCACGTTAAAGAACCCCAGGTGGTCAAAATTTCCGGAGCCCTCCACTACGGCGTCTCTCATAATCATATGGTGGTTTTGGGACGTTAAACCCCACAAATCAATTAGTAATAGCGATGGCGAAGGCGTTCATATGTTTTGAACACCCCGGCGTGGCCACATTGTGGATCGTCGTGAAGAGAAGCGCATACCTGCGATCGCTAAGTGCGTGGAATGACCAGTAGCCACCGGCGGCCATCAGGAGAGTAGTTGCGTCGATGGAGAAGTTGATCGCGGATGGCAAAATGGAAAGCTTGACGTCGGAGGGATCGAGATACCAGAAGGTTGGGTGTACCGGATAGATATTCAAGAAGAGATGCAATCCACGGGTCACGACGTTGTTCGGTGGCAATTGAGTCAAGATTTAACGATGACAAGTACTGGAGGCCCGTGTTTCCGCACGTCGGATCTGGTGGCAAAGGTGAGCGGGACAGGGCGTCAGCGTCAGAGTGTTTGCGTCCACAGCGGTATACGACGCGAATGTCGTACTCCTGGATGCGGAGTGCCCATCGCGCAAGGCGGCCAGAAGGGTCTTTCAGCGTGGAGAGCCAGCAAAGCGCGTGGTGATCAGTTACTAGATCAAACGGGCGGCCGTATAAGTACGGCCGGAACTTTCCAAGCGCCCACACCAGAGCCAAACACTCTTTTTCTGTCACGCTGTAATTAGTTTCGGCTTTCGTCAGAGTGCGGCTAGCGTAGGCTACAACGTATTCTGAATAGCCGGGTTTTCGTTGGGTGAGGACAGCACCTAGCCCGACGCCGCTGGCGTCGGTGTGCACTTCGGTAGGAGCCGTCGGGTCGAAGTGGCGAAGAATAGGTGGCGAGGTGAGCTGACGGCGCAGAGTAGTGAAGGCAACGTCACATGCAGGGAACCAGGAGGAAAGGTTCACGTCACCGCGAAGAAGCTGGGTTAATGGTGACATTATGAATGCAAAATTGCGAACAAAGCGCCGGAAATATGAGCATAGGCCTACAAAACTGCGAAGTTCCTTCATGGTCGTCGGCTTGGGAAATTCTGCGACTGCTCGAAGTTTTGCTGGGTCAGGTAATACGCCGCGCTTCGACACGATGTGGCCTAGGATGACAAGCTCGCGCGCAGCGAAGCGGCATTTTTTCAGGTTAAGCTGCAGGCCAGCGTTGGTCAGACAAGTTAAAACCTGCCTGAGGCGAAGAAGGTGCGTAGGAATGTCGTGCGAGAAAACCACGACATCGTCGAGGTAGCAGAGGCACATATTCCACTTGAGGCCACGTAGCGTATTATCCATAAGTCGTTCTAACGTGGCGGGCGCGTTACAAAGCCCAAAGGGCATGACGTTAAACTCGTATAGTTCGTCAGGTGTAATAAATGCAGTTTTTTGGCGATCGGCTTCAGCCATTGGAACTTGCCAGTAGCCAGACCGCAAATCCAGCGACGAGAAGAATTCCGCTCCGTGAAGGGTGTCAATGGCGTCATCAATGCGCGGCAAAGGATATACGTCCTTGCGGGTTATCTTATTTAAACGACGATAGTCTACGCAAAATCGGATAGATCCGTCTTTCTTACGCACCAGGACGACAGGAGACGCCCAGGGACTATGAGATGGTCGAATGACGTCTCTACGAAGCATATCTTCGACATGATCGTTGACGACGCGGCGCTCTTCGGTGGAGACACGGTATGGTCTTTGATGCAGTGGCTGGTGTAGGCCGGTGTCAACATGATGCTTGACTTGCGACGTGCGGCCTAGTTGAGGTTGGGACACATCGAAGGAATTCCGGAACTCATGCAGAAGATCAAGCAGGTCGGCATGTTCGGTGGGAGTGAGGGTGTCGGCGATGGCGCTGGAAAACGTATCCTTGGACGACTCCTCGAGGGCCGACAGTGATTTTGGGTGGTCGCAGTAGTTATCCGGGACATGAACCAAAGACGAAGGGTCGAGATCCTGCACGCGGCCGAGACATTCCCCCGCAATTAAAGTGACAGGTGTGGAAAGCGGGTTGTGTATGAACATATTGCTTCTTCCGGCGGCAAGGTCAATCGTTGCGAAAGGCAGCGGCAGAGCTCGACGACTCGTGAAGATATTGGAAGGCATAAAAAAGACTGTAGCGTCAGTGTAGGCGTTGCATGAAACTGGAACAAGTGCGAAAATTCAGGTGGAATATCGGTGTCTTCATGCACGAACAACTTCAGCGGCTGATGAAGAGCGTCAAGAAATGGGACATCACAAAAGGGTGAAAACTCACCTTCAGCGCGTGCGCAGTCGAGGACGGCATTATGGCGGGATAGGAAGTCCCATC
Organism: Rhipicephalus annulatus; assembly: GCA_013436015.1. Taxonomy (NCBI): domain Eukaryota; kingdom Metazoa; phylum Arthropoda; class Arachnida; order Ixodida; family Ixodidae; genus Rhipicephalus; species Rhipicephalus annulatus. Next base: position 53,379 of record WOVY01010751.1, on the reverse strand, counting down.
CGAGGATGATATCATGCGAACAGACAGCGAGGACAATAAACTCCACAATGTAAACAATGCCTTCGATGGACACTCTTGCAGTGCAGGCTGCGAGAGGCGTTACTTGCTGTGCACTTGCGGTGTGGAGTGACAGTCCCGAAAGCGGCGTCGTGACTTTACGTAATACACGGCAGACATTAGCGGCAATAACAGAAACAGCGGCACCGGTGTCTACAAGGGCGAAAGTAGAATAACCTTCAACAGTTACTGCGACCACGTTAGCAGGAGAGGGGCGAGGGCTTAGACAGTTCGAAAATGGCGCAGTTCTTGCCTCTTGAACTGCGGTGCGTAGTTTTCCTGGTCGGAAGGTCTGGGCCGGCGACGCATTGGGAAGGGCGATCGCCGACGAGGAGAGGGTGCGCGCGGCGTCACGAAGTCGGGGTCGTTAGGAGGGCCTTAGCGAGGTGACGAGACCGGCCCGTATTGCGCGAAGGGTTGCCTGCCGGGTTGCGACGATCGGACATACTCGCCGAACGTCTGAGGTCGACGGCGGCAGTAGTGGGCAACGTGTCCGGGAGTAAATCAGGCGTAGCATATTGGTCGGTAATCGGGCATCCTCCAAGAATTGGCTACTGGTGGTGCCGCCGAAGGTGCAGTATAAGCAGCCGGGTGTGCTGGCTGTGAGCGCGAGGTGTAGGGTGGTTGCGGAAGCCTACGCACAGCGTCTGCATATGTGAACGGCGCTGCTAGAGGCTGCATCACTTGCGAGCAGGTGACAGGAGGAGCCACAGGCTGCGCTGCATACGTTAGGGGCGCGGCCACAGGCTGCACGGCTGGCGGATAGGCGACAGGAGGGCCTACCGGCTGCGCGGCACGCTGGCAGTGGGCAAAGCTGGATAGAGGCGGCTCGTGGTACACAACACGAACAGCTTGGGCAACCTCTTCCGAAATAGCAGTGTGAAGCGGGCAGGTAGACGGGTGGTGGTCTCGTGACTGAAGGGCGCTAGGGAAAGTTGGCGGGCGACTTCCTCACGAACGAAGGCTCGAACTTGCTGAAGCAGCGGTGAATTGTCCGGCAGGGTGTCGACACTGGACAGTGACTCACCACCATGCTGAGGCTGCCAAGTCAGAGTGCGTTGCTTGTTCAACTGGTCGTAGCTCTGACACAAGCTGACGACTTCGAAAACTGTGCTTGGATTTCTTGCCAAGAGCATTTGAAATGCGCCGTCGTCCATGCCCTTCAGGATGTTTTTGACCTTGTCAGATTCGGGCATGGTGTCATTCGCACGTCGACAAAGGTCGACGACGTCCTCAATATAGCTGGTAAAGGTCTCGCCAGTGTGCTGAGAGCGGACGCGCAAGCGCTGTTCTGCCCTCTGCTTGCGGACAGCCGGCCGACCGAACACTTCAGCACATGACGTCTTGAAGACGCTCCATGTGGGGATGTCGTGTTTGTGGTTATTAAACCACAATTCGGCGACGCCAGTGAGATCAAATATCACGTGGCCCAGCTTGTCGGCTTCGTCCCACTTATTGTTGGCGCTCACCAGTTCGTAGTGATCGAGCCAGTCTTCGACGTCGGTCCCATACGCACCGCTGAAGACCTTCGGCTCCCGTAGCCTAGGATGGCCAGGGCAGTTGAACTGGAGTGAAGGCGTCGATGTAGTGGCGTTGGTAGTCATGACAGGTGGTAGCGTGCGGCTTCGCCGCTCCAGGGTGTAGCAACGGGGATTAACAGCACCTCCACCAAATGTGAGGAGATTTATTAGCCGTTAAAGACAGCGACGAGACAGCGTGAAGAACCATCCAGCGATCGGCACAGCAACGAACCGAAGCACAAGCCGAGAGAGCGGGGCGTTGGCGATGCTGCTTGCTGCTGGCACATCTTCTTCTTCACAGTATGTATGTATGTATGTATGTATGTATGTATGTATGTATGTATGTATGTATGTATGTATGTATGTATGTATGTATGTATGTATGTATGTATGTATGTATGTATGTATGTATGTATGTATGTATGTATGTATGTATGTATGTATGTATGTATGTATGTATGTATGTATATACATATGTGTGTGTATGTTTGTAAGTGTGTCTGTATGTATGTATGTATGTATGTATGTATGTATGTATGTATGTATGTATGCATCTATGTATGTATGTATGTATGTATGTATGTATGTATGTATGTGTATGTATGAATGTATGTATGTATGTGTGTGTATGTATATGTGTGTGTATGTGTGTATGTATGTATGTTTGTATGTTTGCATGTATGTATATATGTATGAGTGTGTATGTGCGTGTGTATGTATGTGTGTATGTTTGTATGTATGTCCGTACATGTGTGTATGTGTGTGTATGCGTGTATGGTGTGTGTATGTGTGTATGTAGGTGTGTATGTATGTATGTGTTTACGTGTGTGTATGTATAAATTGTGGGCATTTGTTACTTGCATCGTCCTCATCCCTGCATGATCACAATCACCATCATCCGCTTGTCTCTTTGTGCTTGTTGCCACTCTGGGTCACCATCATCGTCATCGTCTGTGTACTGGCTCTGCCCGTTCGTTTTGCGAGGTCTTTCCTCAATTAAACGCTGTCGTAACCAAGACTACCAAGACTTCAACGTGGTGGAGGTGGATTTTCGGTCCTCTTACCTCCCGCAGCCCGCTCTACACGCTGGAGCTTCGTTCAGGCCGCCGATGGCGCCCACTGTCAGGCAGCATGTCCCAGACCGAGCCTACCGGCGCTGATGTCATCAACCACGCACCGACGCAAGCTGCCCCTCCTATTTACATACATGGACATCAGCGGGAACCCCCGCTCTTCGCTGGTCGTCGTGGATAAGACGTAGAAGAGTGGCTCGACGACTACGACCACGTAAGTGTCGCTAATCGGTGGGACGAGGCCGCCAAACTGCGTTACGTCCCTTTTTATCTGACCGGAGTCGCAAAGACATGGTATTTAACCACGTCATTGACTTACCCGACTGGGCTACCTTCCAGCAGCAGCTGCGACACGTTTTTGGGACCCCGGGCATTCGATCCGCCGTCGCGAAGAGGACACTTGATATTTGCCGACAACATCCCGGTGAATCGTACACTTTATACATCGAGGATGTCCTCGCACTGTGCCGGCGTGTCAATCAATCCATGCCGGAATCGGACAAAGTGCTTCACATAGTGAAAAGCATTGGGCCTGTTGCCTTTAATGCACTTGCTGTGCATTAAAGGCTACCAAGCTACCACCGCTGATGTCGTGACGACATGCCAGCGCCTTGATGCGCTGGACTCCGTTCGCCTTCAACCGGACATTGGTGATCACCACTCCACGTCAGATGGCCATCTGCGTGACCTTATCCGGGACATTATATGCGAAGAATTGCTGTCCATGGGCTTCACACCTCCTACACCACGACCTACACAGCCTTCGGGTATGCCCTTACGTGACATCATCAGGGAGGAACTTACATCCCTGACTGGCTCTGCGCCCGTACAGCCACCTGCTTCACACCCTGTATCCACGTTCCCTCAAGTTGCTGCCGTGCCTCCCAGCGACGCCCACGCGACATTGCCGCGTCCATCCTACGCGTCAGTTGCTGCCGCTCCCCCGGTGAACTACCATTCCGTACCTCTGACCCTCCGGCCCACCTGACCGCGCTATCTACAGGTGCCCCGAATGCCTTCTATTCCCCACCGCGGCGCTCGTCTCGCCCTGTCTGCTACTACTGTGGCTATTGCGGCCACATATCTCGTTTCTGCCGAAAGCGCCAGCAAGATGAGCGTCGGAACGACGTGCGTGAACGGGATTTGTACGCCGGGGCGTCTTATCAAGGTCGGCGTTATTCGTCTCCCCCACACCGTTCTCCATCTCCTCCTGTATCGACTGCACCACGAAACAGCCGAAACACGAGACGCCACTCGCCTTCGCCCTTCCGCCGTTCCACTTCTCCACTTCGGCCCGCCTCATTCACTTCTGAAATTCATTCGGAAAACTAAGTGATGCAGTTTGTTGAGGAAAAACTGCATTCGGAATTAGAACTGAAATTCCTCCATCGGGCTGTGTAACATGGTTTCTGTGGAAGTGGAAGGAGTGCGAGTCGATGCTTTTGTGGACACAGGTGCGACATTGTCTGTGATACGTGCTGATTTGTGTAAACATTTAAGGAAAGTAATGACGCCTTACGATGGCCCCACGTTAGTTGCTGTCCAGGGGAACGTCATTCGCCCTTCCGCGTTTGGTACTGTTCGTGTTTTCATAGACGGCATCCGCCATCATGTCCAGTTTGCTGTCCTGTCCCGCTGCTCTCACCAACTAATTTTAGGGTGGGATTTTCTATCATCTGCTTCCGTGGTGATTTGTTGTGGACAACGCGTCGTTCACCTCGCTGACACCGACTACATGCTTGACGACGACAATCAGAAGCCACTTCGTCTGGTCGCTGCGAAAGACATTGAACTGCCGCCACTACAAGAGCAAATTGTCAGCATTACGTCCAACGACATTCATCACGGGGATGTATTGCTCTCACCGTCACCACTTTGCGTTCGCAAAGGTATAGTTCTTCCGTCCGGTGTCCTTCGTTTATGCAATGGCTCGGCACTTGTCACCGCTGTGAACTCTACACCGGAGAAGATCTTACTGGCACAGGGCACTACTGCGGCCCGTGTTTCTGACTTCGAGCCTGTATTTGTCACGCCACTTCAGGCCATCGCATCCAAAAAACCTTGCCTCGGTGAGCATGTTTCTTCCTCCGCGTTTACCACCGCTATTAGCAGCGAATTGACATATTCACAGAGGCAGCAGCTGCTCGCATTGTTACAGAAACATGCGAATTCTCTCGATATTTGCTCGTCTAAGCTGGGCCGCACGAATACTACAGCACTTCGAATTCGAACTGTTTGGACATCTATCGTACACTGCCGACCCTACTGCGTGTCTCTAACTGAAAGAAAAATTATAGAAGAAAACGTTGCCGACATGCTTAAACGGGAAGTCATCCGTCCTTCATCTAGCCCTTGGTAGTCTCCTATTGTTTTGGTCCGCAAAAAGGATGGCTCTGTGCGTTTTTGCGTGGACTACCGGGCGCTCAATAAGATCACACGCTAGGACGTGTACCCTATGCCACGCATTGACGACGCCCCTGACTCCCTACAAGGCGCGGAATTCTTTTCAAGCATCGACTTGCGTTCTGGGTACTGGCAGATTCCCATGCATGAAGACGATAAGCAGAAAACGGCGTTTGCAACCCCCGATGGGCTATATGAATTCAACGTGATGCCTTTCGAGCTCTGCAACTCACCCGCGACTTTTGAGCGCATGATAGATACCCTGCTGCGTGGTCTGAAATGGAAAATTTGCCTGTGCTACCTGGACGACATTATTATCTTTTCGTCAACGTTTCCTGAGCACCTTGAACGACTGTATCAAGTTCTGACGTGCCTTGCCGGCGCCCGGCTTTAAATAAACACTAAGAAATGCTCTTTCGCTAGCAAATGTATCAAGGTCTTAGAACATGTCGTTAGCAAAGATGGCGTCCGGCCCAACCCTGACAATATTTCTGCAGTCCTTCACTTTCCGCGTCCCGAAAAACCACAGGAGCTTCGCAGTTTCTTTGGCCTCGCCTCCTATTTTTGCCGGTTTATCCAGAACTTCGCTTCTATGGCTGCTCCATTACACCAACTACTCGCTTCGAACGTCCCTTTTATGTGGTCTCAAGAATGTCAAACGGCATTCGAGCTGTTGAAGCGGTCACTCACGTCTGAACCTCTGTTCTGCCACTTTGACGAAGCCGCACCGACTATCCTTCATACCGACGCTAGCGGCATTGGTATAGGAGCCGTTCTTCTACATTGCGACAAGTCTTCCCTAGAGAAAGATGTTGCATATGCCCGTTGCGTACTCACCCCTGCTGAAAAGAACTACACTATAACTGAGCATGAGTGTTTGGCTGTGGTTTGGTCTGTCCAGAAGTTCTGTCCCTATCTCCACGGCCGTCACATCACAATTGTTACGGACCACCATGCCTTATGCTGGCTGTCTACACTGAAGAACTTGTCCGGACGCTTGGGTCGCTGGATACTACGCTTGCAGGAGTACGACTTTGACATAACTTACAAGTCAGGCAGAAAACATCTAGACGCCGATGCTTTATCTCGTTGCCCGTTTCCAACTACCCATATCAGCGTTGGTGAGAACTGAACCGCCACATCTACCAAAGTTCATACGCTCGCATCAATAACGCAACCCTTTTCGGACGACCAGGCAACATTTATCTCCCACCAGCGGTCCGATTCATACTGCAGACGCATGATGGATCACCTTTCGAGAGTTTCTCATCCACCAAACGTGCGACTCCGTCGTCAACTCCTGCACTTGAAGCTGGACAATGGGGTTCTCTACCGCCACGTCTACCACTCTGACGGTCAGCGCTGGGTTCCTGTACTGCCACGCTCTCTTCGACTTCAGGTGCTCGAAGCCTTCCATGACGACTTGACTGCTGGTCATCTTGGTTTTAAAAAAAACTCTTGACCGCATTAGATGTCGTTATTACTGGCCTGGCCTTTCTTTTAGTGTAGCGTGGTACGTCGGTTCCTGCTACCCATGGCAGCGCCGTAAAATCCCCACGTCTGCACCTGCTGGACCTCTACAGCCACTTCCGTGCCCGTCAATGCTTTTCGAGGTTGTAGGTGTTGACCTTTACGGGCCTCTCCCCGTCACATTTGCTGGCAAACGATGGATAGTGACCACCGTGGACCACCTGACACGATACGCTGAGACTTCCTCTGTTATTACAGGCTCAGCTGTGGAAGTTGCAGACTTTATTCTTCACGCCATAATCCTGCGTCATGGGGCTCCTCGTGTACTGCTTAGTGATTGCGGCAAAGTGTTCCTGTCACAAATGGTAAATGAAGTACTGCGCGCTTCTGGAACTACTCACAAGACAGCTTCAAACTACCACCCTCAGACAAATGGTCTCACAGAAAGATTTCACCGAACCCTTGCAGACATGATAGCCGTTTACTTCCAACCCGACCACAAAAACTGGGATGCTCTTTTACCATTCCTGACATTCACTTACAACACCGCCGTTCAGCGAACAACTTGCTACTCACCGTTTTATCTCGTGCACGGACGCAGCCCGACTACCTTTCTCGACGTCTCCTTCTTTAGCAGCCATGGGAATTCATGTCAGTCTTCTAGCGAAGAATACATTTCCCGCCTGGCCCAGTCTCGCCATCAGGCTCGCATCAATACTGAAGCGAGGCAGCACGAGCGGAAGATCACCTATGACGAATTTCACCGCGTTGTGTCTTTCCAACCTGGTGACGAGGTGCTGCTTTTGACACCTATTCGCACTCCTGGTCTCTGTGACAAATTCCAACCACGCTTCAACGGGCCATACGTTGTTTTAGAACAGACTTCGCCGGTTAATTATCGTGTGACACCACTCGTCGCCCCAACAGACCGCCGCTACCGCAGCACGGAGATTGTCCACGTTTGTCGCATGAAACCTTTCACGCGACGCTCCCCGTCACTTTGACTTACCGCGGCCAGGGTGTCCGCTTCCAAGTGGGGGGAATTAGTGTGGGCATTTGTTACTTGCATCGTCCTCATCCCTGCATGATCACAATCACCATCATCCGCTTGTCTCTTTGTCCTCATTGCCACTCTGGGTCATCATCATCGTCATCGTCTGTGTACTGACTCTGCCCGTTTGTTTTGCGAGGTCTTTCCTCAATTAAACGCTGTCGCAACCAAGACTACCAAGACTTCATAATATATATATGTGTGTGTGTGTACCCATGTATATGTGTATATATGTATGTATGTATATGTGTGTATGTATGTGTGTATATAAGTGTGTATGTGTCTATGTATGTATGTTTGTATGTATGCATGTATCTATATATGTATGAGTGTGTATGTGCGTGTGTATGTATGTATGAGTTTGTATGTATGTGCGTATATGTGTGTATGTGTGTGTATGTGTGTATGTAGGTGTGTATGTATGTGTTTATGTGTGTATGTATATATATGTGTGTGTACCTATGTATATGTGTATATATGTATGTATGTATGTATGTATGTGAGTGTATATGTGTGTGTATGTATGTGAGTATGTATGTGTGTATGTGGAAATGTATGGTTGTATGTGTGTGTGTGTGTGTATGTATGCGTGTGTGTGTTTGTGTATGTATATGTGTGTATGTGTGTGCATGTGTGCGTGTATATATGTGTGTATATCTGTGTGTGTGTATCTTGTATGTGTGTATATCTGTGTGTGTGTATCTGTGTGTGTGTATGTGTGTGTGTAGGTGTGTATGTGTGTGTATGTGTTTGTGTATGTGTATGTAAGCGTGTGTGTATGTGTGTCTGTGCGTGTGTATGTGTGTGTAAGTATGTGTGTATGTGTGTGTATGTTTGTATGTATGTGTGTGAATGTGTATATGTATGTATGTATATATGTGTGTGTATGAGTGTATGTTTGTGTGTATGTATGTATGTATGTATGTATGTATGTATGTATGTATGTATGTATGTATGTATGTATGTATGTATGTATGTATGTATGTATGCATGTATGTATGTATGTATGTATGTATGTATATGTTTATCAATTATTCAATCAATCAATCAATCAATATTTTATTTCTTTCAGATAAGGTGGAGTACAGGACTAAAAGCTCAAGAGGTTGACGAGGTCCTGACCCAGATCACAAGTTGACAAAGCAGCAGGAATGGCAGTCAATCATGTACAACAAATATGAAATAAATATACAGGTATAACATCACAAAAAGTAATACAAAAAGTTTATGAAAGCAGTGCTTAGATAAAAAGAGAGTAGTTCAAATGTATGATCATGAAGTGCCATGAACATGAAAAGCAATAATAAAAAGGAAAGAATGGAAAAATTCTGAGATGTATCATTGAGGAGAATGTATCAGTTGGGCGAAGTGTTTAATCTGACAGTTTTGTTTAGAGGAAGGATCGAAATCTTCGCAGTTTAAAAAATTTAAGAAAGAAGGTAGTCTGTAGGCCAATGATTGTTTGTCAAAAAAGGTTCTTGGGGTGGGTACAGTCCAAACTTCTTTGTGCCTGGTGAGTCGAACACTTGTGTTTACGCTAAGTTTAGCAAGATGTATTGTGGTATTGGTACAATGTTTGACAAACTCTTTATAGCATAACATCAGTCTGTAGCTGTACAAAAAGAAAACTGGAAGAATATCATATTTTAGAAAAAGAAGTTTTGTAGAGGACAGTGTTCAGCCGCAATATGTCGTACGGCTCTTTTCTGTAGTAAGTGCAACTTACGCAAAGTCGTCACACCGGTTGTGCACCACACTAAGCTAAAGTACAGTAACAAAGATGATACCAGTGCATTGTATATCATAATTTTGACCTTAGTGGGAAGAAGAGATCGCATAGGGGCAAGGAAGCCAATGGCCGATGACATCTTAGAGTATAGAATATCAACATGTACATTCCACGTAAGGTGTCGTGAAAATATACACCAAGAAAACTAACAGAATCAACCTTGTCTAACTGCTGAAAGCCCAGAAATAAGCTCATATTCTTTATCAAGGTTTTTCCTTTAGGCGTATATAAAATGACTTGTGTTTTTGAAGGGTTTAGTTTGAGTAAATTCACTGAAGCCTAGGTATCTATAGCAGACAGTGTTTCATTAGCCGTTTCTTCTATCTCTGTTTCCATGCTCCCTGCAATAAAAACTATTGTGTCATCGGCGTAAGAGACAAATGTTGCGTTGTTTGTGCAGTGTACAATGTCACTAATATAACAAAAAATTGGTGCTAAAATACTTCCTCGTGGCACACCTACAACGACCGGCTTCCTCTCAGACATTTCATTGTTGGCATCTACGAATTGTGTCCTGTCTGAAAGGTAGGATTTTAAAAGAGCATGCGCTGTCCCACGCACACCATATTTTTCTAATGTATGTATGTATGTATGTATGTATGTATGTATGTATGTATGTATGTATGTGTCTGTGCATGTATATGTTTAGGTATGTGTGTATGTATGGATGTATGTGTGTGTGTGCGTGCGCGCGTGCGCGTGTGCGTGCGTGTGTGTGAGCGCGCGTGTGTGCACGCGTGCATGCGTGTCTGTGCGCGTGTGTGCGTGTGTGTGTGTGTGTGGGTGCGTGTGCGTGTGTGTGTGTGCCTGTGTGTGTGCACGTGCGTGTGTGCGTATGTGTTCGCGCGTGAGTGTGTGTGCGTGCGTGTGTGTGCACGTGTGCGCACGCGTGTGCGTGTGAGTGTATGTGTGTGTGCGCGTGTGCGTGCGTGCGCGTGTGTGTGTGCATGCGTGCTCATGTGCGCGCGTGCTTGCGAATGTGTGCGTGTGTGTGCGTTCGTGTGCATGTGTGTGGGTGTGAGTGAGTGTGCGTGCGTGTGCTTGTGTGTGAGTGTTTGCGTGCGCATACCTGTGTGTATGTGAGTGTGTGCGTGCGTGTGTGCCTGCGTGTGCGTGTGCAGGTATGTATGTATGTATGTATGCATGTATGTATGTATGTATGTATGTATGCATGCATGCATGCATGTATGTATGTATGTATGTATGTATGTATGTGTATGTGTGGTTGTATATGTATATATGTATGTGTGTATGTGTGCGTATATGGGTGTGCGCGTATAGGTATGTGTGCGTATATGCGTGTATGTGTGTATTTGTGTATGTATGTATGTATGTATGTATGTATGTATGTATGTATGTATGCATGTATGTATGTGTGTATGTATATATGTATGTGTGTGCGTATGTGTGTGTGCATGTATGTGCGCGTATGTGTGTATGTATGAGTGTGTATGTATGTGTGTGTATATATGTGTGTGTATGTGTATGTGTGTGTATGTATGTGGGTATCTATGTGTGTATGTATGTATGTGTGCGTGTGTGCGTGCGTGTGCGTGTTTGCGTGCGTGTTTGTGTGTGCGCGTGTGCGTATGTGTGTGTGCGTGCCTGTGCGTGTGTGCGTATGTGTTTGTGCTTGTGTTCGTGTGTGTGCGTGTGTGTGTGGGTGTACATGCCCGTGGGTGCGTGTGCGTGTGTGTGTGCGTGCGTGGGCGCATGCGTGTATGTGTGCGTGTGTATGTGTGTCTGTATGTATGTGTGCGTGTGTGCGTATGTATGTGTGCATGTATGTATGTCTGTATGTATGTGTGCATATATGTATGTATTGATTTGTGGGGTTTAACGTCCCAAAAAAACGATTTGATTATGAGAGACACCGTAGTGGAGGGCTCCGGAAATTTTCACCACCTGGGGTTCTTTAACGTGCACCCAAATCTGATATATGTATGTATGTCTCTATGTATGTGTGCATGTATTTATGTCTATAGGTGTGTCTATGTATGTATGGTTGTGTGTGTATATATGTGTGTGTTTATGTATGTATGTATGTATGTATTTATGTATGTATGTATGTATGTATGTACGTATGTATGTATTTATGTATGTATGTATGTATGTATGTATGTATGTATTGTCACGTTACTTCGACAAACTTGATAAAAATGAGCTTGTTTAGTCGACTACCCTAGACGCGGCTCAGAGAGATCATCTTTTTCTTCTTTCACTCTTCGATCTCACCCAAGCAAACCATGTGGCAATAGTCCCCCCTCTTTGAAAGCATCGACTCGATGCTCGTAATTAAAAAAAATGAAGGTATCCACACGCAGATATAGAGAACCAAAAGAGGGAGTGTGCCACTACTCGCAGCGCAAATGAGGAAGTTTCACCAACGCTTGCGCCAAGCGCAAAAAGAAAAGGCATGAAAACACAGGAGAACACAAACAGCAGCAGCAATGTGTGTATGTGTTTGTGTATGTGTATGTAAGCGTGTGTGTATGTGTGTCTGTGCGTGTGTGCGTGTGTATGTGTGTGTAAGTATGTGTGTATGTGTGTGAATGTGTATATGTATGTATGTATATATGTGTGTATGTTTGTGTATGTATGTATGTATGTATGTATGTATGTATGTATGTATGTATGTATGTATGTATGTATGTATGTATGTATGTATGTATGTATGTATGTATGAATGTATGTATGTATGTATGTATCAATTGTTTATCAATTAATCAATCACTCAATCAATTATTTTATTTCTTTTAGATAAGGTGGAGTACAGGACTAAAAGCTCAAGAGCTTGACGAGGTCCTGACCCCGATCACAAGTTGACAAAGCAGCAGGAATGGCAGTCAATCATGTACAACAAATATGAAATAAATATACAGGTATAACATCACAAAAAGTAATACAAAAAGTTTATGAAAGCAGTGCTAAGATAAAAAGAGAGTAGTTCAAATGTATGATCATGAAGTGCCATGAACATGAAAAGCAATAATAAAAAGGAAAGAATGGAAAAATTCTGAGAGATGTATCATTGAGGAGAATGTATCAGTTGGGCGAAGTGTTTAATCTGACAGTTTTGTTTAGAGGAAGGATCGAAATCTTCGCGGTTTAAAAAATTTAAGAAAGAAGGTAGTCCGTAGGACAATGATTGTTTGTCAAAAAAGGTTCTTGGGGTGGGTACAGTCCAAACTTCTTTGTGCCTGGTGAGTCGAACACTTGTGTTTACGCGAAGTTTAGCAAGATGTATTGTGGTATTGGTACAATGTTTGACAAACTCTTTATAGCATAACATCAGTCTTTAGCTGTACAAAAAGAAAACTGGAAGAATATCATATTTTAGAAAAAGAAGTTTTGTAGAGGACAGTGTTCAGCCGCAATATGTCGTACGGCTCTTTTCTGTAGTAGGTGCAACTTGCGCAAATTCGTCACACCGGTTGTGCACCACAGTAAGCTAAAGTACAGTAACAAAGATGATACCAGTGCATTGTATATCATAATTTTGACCTTAGTGGGAAGAAGAGATCGCATACGTGCAAGGAAGCCATTGGCCGATGACATCTTAGAGTATAGAATATCAACATGTACATTCCACGTAAGGTGTCGTGAAAAATATACACCAAGAAAACTAACAGAATCAACCTTGTCTAACTGTTGAAAGCCCAGAAATAAGCTCATATTCTTTATCAAGGTTTTTCCTTTAGGCGTATATAAAATGACTTGTGTTTTTGAAGGGTTTAGTTTGAGTAAATTCACTGAAGCCCAGGTATCTATAGCAGACAGTGTTTCATTAGCCGTTTCTTCTATCTCTGTTTCCATGCTCCCTGCAATAAAAACTATTGTGTCATCGGCGTAAGAGACAAATGTTGCGTTGTTTGTGCATTCTACAATATCACTAATCTAACAAAAAAATTGGTGCTAAAATACTTCCTCGTGGCACACCTACAACGACCGGCTTCCTTGCAGATATTTCATTGTTGGCATCAACGAATTGTGTCCTGTCTGAAAGGTAGGATTTTAAAAGAGCATGCGCTGTCCCACGCACACCATATTTTTCTAATGTATGTATGTATGTATGTATGTATGTATGTATGTATGTATGTATGTATGTATGTATGTATGTATGTATGTATGTATGTATGTATGTATGTATGTATGTATGTATGTATGTATGTATGTATGTATGTATGTATGTGTCTGTGCATGTATATTGCTACGTGCATGTATATTGATATTCTAGGGGGCGACGCGCGTGTGTGCCTGACAAGGAAGACGAAGGATTGTCTCAGCTCGATCGCTGGTGAACCGGGCACGCCATTATCGCTGGTTTGGAATATATTTAATCCCCAGCCTCGTCGTTACGGCGTCTCTTCTTTTCCGTAACATATTTGGTGGAGGTGGAACGTTCCCCGTCTTCACCACGAAGCTTCGCGGTGGCCGCACCATTCAGTCTCCGGCCATGGCTACCTCTGACAACAGCCAGTCAGCGTCTCCATCTGTAGCTCCAGCCACTACATACCTGACGATGCCCACCCCCCGTGATCCAGGTACATTCTACGCACAACCTGGGCTTGACGTCGACTACTGGCTCCGTATGTACGAGCGTGTTAGCCACACACACCGATGGGACCCTACCATGATGCTTGCCAACGTAATATTTTACTTGGACGGCACCCCACGGGTCTGGTTCGACGCCCATGAGACCGAGCTAACTAGCTGGGATCCCTTCAAGGAGCGACTACGCGACATCTTTGGGGACCCGTCCGGTCGACAAATGGAAGCGCGAAAAGAACTCGCCACTCGTGTGCAGTCGTCAACAGAGTCGTATGTCTCGTACATACAGGATGTGCTCGCGTTGTGCCGAAAAGTCGACGAGCAAGTGACAGAGAGTGACAAGGTGGGCCACATACTTAAGGGCATAGCGGACGATGCCTTCAATTTGCTCGTCTACAATAACGTCACGACCGTAGATGTGACTATCAAGGAATGCCGTCGCTTCGAAATGGCCAAAAGCCGCCGTGTTCTGCCTCAATTTACGCGGCTACCAAACACGGCTGTTACATCAACTTGCACCGATCTCGGTGCCACACCACCCATGCAGGACAGCGTGACACGAATAGTTCGACGGGAGCTTGAGGCGTCAAGTCCGGCACCATTTCCTCTACATCCGCTCGACCATGGTGCCGCAGAAACGCCTCCGCCGGTCTCCGTTATTCAAGCCGTCGTGAGGCAGGAAATCGCAAAGCTTGGTTTTCTTGTGGCCTGCTCTGTCTCCCGACCCGTCTCCAGACCAATGACAACCAATGCACCACGCCATGACTTACACTTTATTCCGCGATCCCGCAATCCGGCGGAATGGAGAACTGCAGACGACAAACCGATCTGCTTCCGCTGCCACCGAGTTGGCCATATCTCCCGCTACTACCGCAGCACTTGGACGCCCTCAAACTGGAGCCAATTTTCCTCTAATCGACCATACGAGGACTCCCGTCGGTATTCGCCCAGTCGTGTGTACCCTGCTTCCGAACTCCCCAACAGCCGCTCCACTGCTCGTTCGCCGCCACCTCAACGTCGCCGTTCCCCATCGCCCCAACCACGCCGCTATCTGTCGCCGGTCAACTGTGGATCCTCTCGGACGGAAAACTAGATCATGCAGCTCCGGGAGGTAGTGCTGCATCGCTTGCGAATGATCCAAATACTCCATTGACGCTCCCCACCGATACTAACTTGATTGAAGTGTATGTGGACGGTATTTTTTTGACAGCGTTAGTCGATACTGGAGCTCAAGTGTCTATAATGAGGGCTCACCTGTGTCGCCTGCTCAAAAAAGTCCTCACGCCTGCAGCAACTAAAGCCCTCCGTGTCGCTGATGGTGGAACTGTGGCCATCACTGGAATGTGTACCGCTCGTGTTAGTATTGCCGGCCGCCATGTTGCCGTTTTATTTACGGTGCTTGAAAATTGCCCCCACGACCTAATCTCCGGCATGGACTTCCTATCGACGCATTCTGCCCTCATCGATTGTGCCGCCGGTACTCTCTGCCTAGAACTTCCTGTTCTCGCGGATTCTCACCCTGAACTCCCGAACAGCTTGTGCACCACTGACTTCTTCCGGATACCGCCTAAAGCTCTCACATTCATCGAATTGGCAACACCCTCTCCCGTGCTCGACAGTGATTATATCGTAACGCCGATAACTGATGTTCTCCTCGCGCGTGACATTACTGTCCCACACTCTGTCGTAAGCATGGCCTCTAACCGAACATATTTACCTGTTATCAATTTCGGTTTCATAAAACAAGTGCTACCCTAAGGAATTTCGGTCGCCACACTAAGGCCCTTAATTGACGACCATGTCACCTGTTTTACGGCAGACGTATGTCCCGAGCACCCACATCACTCGCAGGAAGTCTCGTGCCTCGATGCGACCTTACACTCCATGATCGCCCCGGACCTCAAACCTGAGAAGTCAACCGCGCTATGCCGCCTTCTGGCTTCATACCGCGACATATTCGACGTCGACCACCATCCACTCGGCCAGACTTCACGCGTCAAGCACCACATTAACACAGGTGATTCTCATCCCATTCACCGGCGACCATACCGGGTGTCTGTCACCGAGCGTAAAATAATTCAACAAGAAGTCACCAAGATGTTAGCCAAAGGAATTATTGAACCCTCTTCGAGCCCATGGGCGTCCCCCGTTGTGCTCGTTAAAAAGAAAGATGGCATGTGGCGCTTCTGCGTGGATTACCGTCATCTGAATAGAATCACGAAAAAGGACGTTTACCCTTTACCCCGCATCAATGACGCTCTCGATTGTCTCCACGGCGCCCGATACTTTTCCACAATAGACCTACGTTCCGGCTACTGGCAGATTGCTGTCGACGAAAAAGACCAAGAGAAGACTGCATTTGTAACTCCAGACGGCCTATATCAGTTCAAGGTTATGCCATTTGGGCTATGCAACGCCCCAGCCCCGGTCGAGCGCATGATGGACTCTCTGCTACAAGGGTTCAAATGGTCAACATGTCTTTGTTATCTTGACGATGTCGTTGTATATTCCCCAACATTTGAGACCCACCTTCAGCGTTTGTCAGCTATTCTCGACATATTCCGCACTGCAGGCCTCCAATTGAACTCGTCGAAGTGCCGCTTCGGACGCCGGCAAATTACAGTGTTGGGCCACCTTGTCGACGCCTCTGGTGTGCAGCCGGACCCCGAGAAAATTCGTGCAGTCACCAGTTTTCCTGTTCCCCAGTCAGCGAAAGACGTCCGGAGTTTTGTAGGATTTTGCTCCTATTTTAGAAGGTTTGTGAAAGATTTCGCAACCATCGCTCGACCCCTCACAGAGCTTCTAAAGAAAGACGTCACATTTACGTGGGGTACCGACCAATCTGCTGCTTTCTCTCACCTAATCACGCTACTGACGACTCCACCCATATTGGCTCACTTTGACCCATTCGCTCCGACGGAAGTTCGAACCGATGCTAGTGGTCACGGAATCGGAGCCGTGTTAGCCCAGCGCCAACGGGGACACGACCGAGTTGTCGCCTATGCTAGCCGCCTCCTCACAGCTGCTGAGCGCAACTATTCTATTACGGAGCGTGAATGTCTTGCTCTTGTTTGGGCAGTCTCAAAGTTCCGCCCATATTTATATGGCACTAATTTCTCTGTGATAACGGACCATCATGCGCAATGTTGGCTTACGTCACTGGAGGATCCTACTGGCCGGCTCGGGCGCTGGGCTCTGCGACTCCAAGAGTATACATTTACGGTGACGTACAAGTCCGGACGCCTAAATCAGGACGCAGACTGCCTGTCGCGCTACCCGGTCGCTGAGTCGAGCACTATGCATGACACCGACACCGAGCCTTGCGTCTTTTCCCTTTCGCAAATGACATGCATCGGTGACGAGCAGCGCTATGATGCGTCCTTGCGTGCTATCATTGAGCGCCTCCAATCACCATCTTCCAGTCAGTCCTATCGCTCGTTCGTGCCCCACGATGGTGTATTATACCGCAAAAGTTTTGAGCCGGATGGACCGGCTCTGCTGCTTGTCATTCCGAAACAACTTCGCTCGGAAGTTCTACATGAACTTCATGACCTTCCGACTGCTGGTCACCTTGGTGTGTCACGCACTTACGACCGAATACGCCGACGCTTCTACTGGCCAGGGCTTGCACGCTCAGTCAGAAGGTACGTTGCGGCTTGTGAGAAATGTCAGCGCCGCAAAACGCCATCGACACTTCCCGCCGGACGCCTTCAACCACTTGATATTCCGTCAGAACCGTTCCTCCGCGTTGGCTTGGACCTACTTGGCCCTTTTCCCTTGTCTTCCTCGGGTAACAAGTGGATAGCCGTGGCCACCGACTACGCCACGCGTTATGCCATCACACGAGCTCTCCCAACAAGCTGCGCCACAGATGTCGCCGACT
Organism: Rhipicephalus annulatus; assembly: GCA_013436015.1. Classification (NCBI taxonomy): domain Eukaryota; kingdom Metazoa; phylum Arthropoda; class Arachnida; order Ixodida; family Ixodidae; genus Rhipicephalus; species Rhipicephalus annulatus. The sequence continues at coordinate 35,582 of WOVY01010751.1, read as the reverse complement.
TCCTCCTCAAGGACGTGATTTTGCAACACGGAGCCCCACGGCAGCTGCTTACAGACCGTGGCCGCACCTTTTTGTCGAAGGTCATAGCCGACATCTTGCAGTCCTGTAAAACGAGACACAAGCTGACTACGTCATACCACCCGCAAACCAATAGACTCACGGAGCGCCTAAATCGAACTCTTACAGGCGTGCTCGCTAAGTATGTTTCTACCAACCACACCGACTGGGATCTCGCGTTGCCGTACGTCACATTTGCCTACAATTCTTCGCGCCATGACACTGCCGGTTACTCTCCATTTTTTCTGCTGTTTGGCCGAGAACCAACATTGCCTCTAGACACCGTCATACCGTCCCCTGGAGTACCGACCAGTGAATATGCCATGGACGCTATCACTCGGGCCGCTCACGCACGTGAAATTACCCGTACTCGCCTTTTGACCTCTCAAGAGAAGCAACGGCGCTTGTATGACCAACAACACCGCGACGTACACTTTCCACCCGGTTCTTTGGTACTGCTCTGGTCTCCTACCCGTCAAGTTGGCTTGTCAGAAAAGCTGCTTGCTCGCTACACAGGCCCATACC
>WOVY01010751.1:0-27500 GCA_013436015.1 Rhipicephalus annulatus | reverse complement strand
CGGCGACAGCAGCAGCTTTGTCTGGATCAGGTCCCACTCCATCCGCACTAATGACATGTCCCAGAAATTTTAGCTCTTCATAGCCGAAATGGCATTTTTGGGGTTTCAGCGTGAGTTCAGCTGTGCGAATGGCTTCCACAACCTTTCTCAGACGCTTCAGATGTTCTTCAAAGCTCTCGGAAAAGATGACCACATCATCGAGGTAGACAAGGCAGCTTTGCCACTTCAAGCCAGCGAGAACTGTGTCCACCATCCTCTGAAAAGTGGCTGGTGCAGAACAGTGGCCGAAGGGAAGAACTCGGAATTTGTAAAGTCCGCCTGGAGTCACAAACGCGGTTTTTTCTCGGTCTCGTTCATCCACTTCAATTTGCCGATAGCCACTCTTTAGATCGATGGACGAAAAATACTTCGCACGTCGTAACCTGTCGAGGGAGTCATCGACCCGTGGAAGCGGGTAGACGTCCTTTTTTGTGACGCTATTAAGCTTCCTGTAGTCAATACAGAATCGCAGCGTTCCGTCTTTTTTCTTTACTAGAACGACTGGCGAGGACCAAGCGCTGCTGGATGGTTGAATAATCCCGTCATCGAGCATCTCTTTTACTTGTGTCTGAATAGCCTCGCGTTCTTTGGCAGAAACGCCATAAGGCTGCTGCCGGATCGGGCGGACGTCGTCGTCGGTAATAATTCGATGCTTCGTGAGTTGTGTTTGACGGACTTTAGAAGAAGAGGCGAAGCAAAATCTAAACTCCCTTAAAAGGTAATGAAGTGCAGCCTTTCTCTCGTCTGACAGCATCGAATTAATGTCGATGTGGTCCAGAAATTCCTCATCCTCATGCGTTTCCTCGGACGCAAAGCACTCCGTGACGTCGGCAACAGGTTCTCCATAAGCTAGGGTGGTTCCGCGGAAAAGATGCCGGTGCTCGTAATTGAAGTTCGTAGCTAGTATCGTTGACTGTCCGTCACGGACGCGCGCAACACTTCGGGCGGCGCATACACCTTGGAGCAACAGAAGTGATAAGTTGCTTTCAGCCACCACGTCGCCGTCTTGGAAGTCTTCAGAAGTGACTTCGATGGGAACAGTTGCTCGAGGTGGCAGCGTCACACTGTCGTCAGCAACACGCAGCGCAAGTCTACGGCAGTTATCAGCGTCTCGATCTGTTGCGCCTTGAGTCGAGAAGGTCACGATGCGCTCACGGAGATTTATGATGGCACCGTATTCCCGAAGGAAATCCATGCCGATAATGAGCTGACGCGAACAGTCGCGAAGAATGAGGCAGCTGAGCACAAACGTTGACGCACGAATTTTCACTCTTGCGGTACAGCGACCCAGCGGTGTTACAACGTGTCCTCCAGCAGTTCGAATTCGCGTTCCATTCCACGGCGTGATCACTTTCCTGAGATCTTTCGCTAGCCTCCCGCTGATGATCGAATAGTCTGCACCAGTGTCTACCAATGCACTGACCTGAAGACCGTCAACCAGCACAGGTATGTCGAGTGACACGCGGTCACTAGGTTCATACGCGGATGTCGGCGTTTCTTCGGCACTGCGATTATTCTCTGACGAAATGCCTTCGGCGTTGCGTGAAAGCGTCGCTGGAAGGTCTTCGGCACTTTGAGTCCCAGCGACCTTGCCCCCGAAGGCCGCTGCCTTCAGTTTTCTCGACGAGGGCTCGGGGAGCGTTCCCGTGCCGTCACCCCGAAACGTGGCCCAGTGGCTGCGGGCACCTCGGAGATGGTGAACGTGATTGCCGTCTTGTAAAGGGTGCACGCTGTTGCGCGAGATACTCTTCGATATCCCTTGGCCTTTGACCAATTCGGGGACGAGGGGAATTGATGGAAAATCCGCGCAATCCAAGTTGCCGGTATGGGCATTCGCGGTAAATGTGACCAGCCTCACCGCAATGACAGCAGAGGGGTCGTCTGTCTGGCGTACGCCAGAGATCAGACTTGCGCGTTGGTGCACGGCGACTATCGATGTCCAAATCAGCGTGCGCTGATTGAATCGCGACTGACGGCATCATTGTCTGGATCGGGACGTATGTCATTGTCTGGATCGAGACGTGCGGCACTGGCTGGATCGGGACTCCTTGACCCGAAAGAGGAGTGGAAGATCGCAAAGCTTCCGCGTACGTACGACGGCGACTGTCAGTAGACACAGGAGCCGTTTCCGGATCAACCGACGTGGGCGGAAAACGATGGGCGTGCAGCACCTGCTGGAACTCGTCGCGGATGACACTGGTGATAGAACTAACATCGATTTACCTTGTCCCGTACATCTTTTCCATTTCTTCCCGGACGACAGATCGAATTATCTCGCGAATACATTCGGGGCTCTTGCTCCCAGGGGTGGCGAAAATTTCGGGAGTTGAGGCAGCATTCACTTGACGGTCAAACTGGACAGACCGTTGGTGAGGTACTCGCTCCCATGTTGCCGCTTCAGTAAGGAACTCAGCAACACTTTTGGGGGGACTACGCACGAAACCAGCAAAAAGTTGTTCCTTCACACCACGCATGAGGTGGCGCAACTTTTTTTTTTCTGCCATAGCAGGATCCGCTCGCTTGAAAAGCCGTGTCATGTCCTCGACATACATTGAGACGGTCTCGTTGGGCATCTGGATGCGTGATTGTAGTGCACGCTCCGCCCGTTCGCGGTGGTCGGGACTCCTGTAGGCCTTCAGGAGGCACGCTGGAACTCGCGCCAAGATGTCAGAACATCATCACTGTTCAAAAACCACGTCTTGGCACCGTCTTTTAGGCAAGTGTACACGTTCCAGAGCTTCGCGGCATCATCCCAGTAATTGATCGCTGCGATACGTTCGAACTCACTCAGCCAGTCGTCAACATCTTCATGCTGCTCTCCGTGAAAGGGGCTAGGCATGAGCAGGTTCTGGACGGCGCAGTAGATCGGCGTGGAAGGTGTCGGAGCTTGCACGGGATCTTGTGTCGAAGTCATAGTCGCTGCGTCAGTGGTTGGTGCCTCATGTGTTAGGCCTCGTTGGCGGCGGCTTACTCTATGAACAGGAGTGTCCACGGGTGCAGGGCTTGTGTTCCGGCTACTGGACGGGGTCTTGGGCATCGGGTAGATTGTGAGACGTTGTACCCAGCAGCACCACCAGTCTTGTCACGTTACTCTCAAAAACTTGATAAAAATGGGCTCGTTTAGTCAATTACCAAGCAGCGGCTCAGAGAGATCGTCTTTTTCTTCTTTCACTCTTCGATCTCACCCAAGCAAACCATGTGGCAGTATGTATGTATGTATGTATGTATGTATGTATGTATGTATGTATGTATGTATGTATGTATGTATGTATGTATGTATGTATGTATGTATGTATGATGTATGTATGTAGGTACGTACGTATGTATGTATGTATGTAGGTACGTACGTATGTATGTATGTATGTATGTATGTATGTATGTATGTATGTATGTATGTATGTATGTATGTACTTATTTATATGTGTAGGTATGTATCTGTGTATGTGTGTGTATGTGCGTTTGTATGTATGTGTGTGTGCGTGTGCGTGCGTGTGCGTGTGCGCACGTGCGTGTGTGTGCGCGTGTGCGTGTGTGTGTGTGCGTGCTTGCGTGTGCGTGGGTGTGTGCGTGTGTGTGTTCATGTGTGCGTGTGTGTGTTCATGTGTGCGTGTGTGTGAGTGTTTGCGTGCGTATGCCTGTGTGCGCGTGAGTGTGCGTGCGTGCGTACGCGTGCGTGTGTGTGCGTGTGTGCGCGCGCGGGCGTGTGTGTGTGCGTATCTGTGCGTGTTTGTGTGTCTGTATGTACGTGCGCGTGTGTGTGTCTGTATGTATGTATGTGTGTGTCTGTATGTATGAGTGCGTGTGTCATATGTGTGTGTGCATGTATGTATGTATGTGTGTGTAGGAGTGTATGTATGTATGTATGTATTATTAGGTATGTATGTGTGTGTATGTGTGTTTGTCTATGTATATGTGTGTGGGTTTGTATGTATTTGTGTATATGTGTCTATGAGTGTATGTATGTGTGTATGTGTGTGTATATATGTGTGTAATGTATGGATGTGTGCGTTTGTGCGCGGGCGTGTATGTGCATGCGCGCGTGTTTGTGTGCGCGTGCGTGCATGTCTGTGCGCGTGCGTGCGCGTGTGGCTGCGTGCGTGCATGCGTGTGTGCGTGTGTGTGCGTGTGCGCACGCATGTGTGTGCCAGTGTGTGCGCGTGTGCGTGCGTATGTGTGCGCGTGTGTGTGCGTGTGTGCGCGTGCGTGTATGTGGGTGTGTGTGTGCGCGCGTGTTTGTGCGCGCGTGCTTGCGTGTCTGTGCGTGTGTGTGTATGTGTTAATGCGTGTGTGTGTGTGCGCGTGCGTGTATGTGGGTGTGTGTGTCTGTATGTATGTGTGCGTGTGTGTGTCTGTATGTATGGGCGTCATATTTATGTGTGCGTGTATGTATGTATGTATGTATGTATGTGTGTATGTATGTATGAGTGTGTATGTATATGTATGTATGTATGTATGTATTGTCACGATGAGTCACAAGTACTAGGGGATTTATTGAACGACCGTGTAGGTAGCTCTAGGACGATGCGTCAGTCGTGGCTGTCTCTCGAGCCGAGAAGAGGCACGCAATCTTCTTTCTTCCCTCTTGATAATAGAGCCGCTCTTGCAGTCGACCCACTACGTGTGGGTGGCATTACGCCCTTTCGAAAAGAAAAAAAAAACGTCCGAAAAGGGGGAACGAAAAGTACATAGCACCACCACGATGTTACGACATAGGCACGTGGAAAAAAAAAGATATTGGAAATTCGGATAAAGTAAATGTAGAAATTAACGAGCGTACCAATATAGGAAAAATCAGTGAACGAAGAAGCAAGTTCACAGAAATAAATAAATAACACAAAGAACAGTGTACGCAAAAAAGTTATGAACAACGCACAATAAATGGTTTCATGCGCAACACATGAACGACATCCGACCTCGATCGTGTCCTACTCCGTGCCTGCGATGTTGAGTCCGGAACCACTTCGTAGTTCACGTCACTGACACGACGTAACACTTTATATGGGCCAAAGTACTGGCTCAGTAACTTTTCACTAAGGCCACGGTGGCGGACGGGCGTCCACACCCAAACTCGGTCTCCAGGGTTGTAAAATACTTCACTGTGGCGGATGATATAGCACCGTGCATCTGCCTGCTGTTGCTGGCCGATGTGTAGTCACGCGAGCTACCGGGCTTCCTCAGCACGCTCTGCGAATTCATCGGCGTCAGTTGCCAACTCGTCTTCGTCTTGACACGGTAGCATAGAGTCCAGCATGGCCTGCACTTCGCGGCCGTAGAGAAGCCGAAATGGCGTGAATCGCGTGGTCTCTTGCACGGCGGTATTATACGCGAAGGTCACGTAAGGTAAGATCCGGTCCCATGTTTTGTGCTGTACGTCGATGTACATTGAGATCATGGCTGCGATGGTTTTATTCAGCCACTCGGTAAGTCCGTTGGTTTGCGGGCGGTACGCAGTTGTCTTTCGGTGTCTGGTGTTGCTCATTTTGAAAACCTCGTCCATAAGCTGCGCCGTGAATGCCGTCCCTCTGTCCGTTATTATAGTGGAAGGAGCACCGTGTCCTAACACGATGTGGCGCAAGAAAAATTGTGCTACCTCAGAAGCCGTGGGTCGTGGGATCACCTGCGTCTCAGCGTACCGTGTCAAATAGTCGGTCGCGATGATCACCCATTTGTTGCTGTCGGCAGACAGGGGAAATGGCCCGAGAATGTCCATGCCGACTTGGTCGAATGGCGTGCAAGGTGCTTCAATGGGCTGATGCAAACCAGCTGGCTTAACAGACGGTTGCTTTCGGCGCTGACATTCCCGACAGCTCTTGACGTACTTCTTGACGCTTGCCGAAAGTCCTGGCCAATAGTACCTCTCGCTCACTCTGGCAAGTGTCTTTGAGTATCCCAGATGACCGGATGTGGGTTCGTCATGGCAAGCGAAGAGGACGTCGTCTCGCATGTCTCGAGGAACCACCAGGAGGTAGGCACGGTTGTTTAAACGAGCGTCCTTCTTGTACAGCACACCATCTCGAAGGCAGAACGACGGCAATGAGCGAAATAATTTACGTGGTATGATTGTGCCCTGGCCCTCTAAATGATCGATGATCGGACGGATTTCTGCGTCATCGTGCTCCCGTTTACTCAAGTGTGTTGAGCTAATGGCGCCCAGGAAGCCTTCGTCTTCCTCTGCTTCCTGACTGACGACATAAAGGGGTGCGCGTGACAGTGTGTCAGCGTCTTCATGCTTACGGCCGGACTTATGGACGATGGTGACGTCAAATTCCTGCAGCCGCAAGCTCCACCATGCTAGCCGTCCTGAAGGGTCGCGCAGGCTTGCCAAGCAGCAGAAGGCATGGTGGTCCGTCACTATATTAAAGGGACGACCATAAAGGTACGGGCGAAACTTGCTGATTGCCCACACGACGTCGAGGCACTCTTTCTCCGTAGTGGAATAATTCGCCTCGGCACGGGATAGAGAGAGGCTGGTGTAGGCTATCACCCTTTCGATGTCCTCTTGACGCTGAACGAGCACTGCACCAAGCCCAACGTTACTAGCGTCTGTATGGACCTCCGGGTCAGCATCATTGTCAAAATGAGCGAGAACGGGTGCTGATTGCATGCGCTGTCGCACTTCATCAAAAGCTGCTTGTTGCTCGTTTTCCCAGACAAACGGCGTGTCGTCCCTTGTGAGACGAGTCAGAGGTTCTGCTATCTGTGAAAAGCCATGAATGAACCGGCGATAGTAGGCGCACAAACAAGGAAGCGCCGGACGGCTTTCTTATCGACAGGAGCTGGTAATTCGGCAACAGCGGCAAGCTTGTCTGGATCGGGCCGGACTCCTTCGGCGCTAACTACATGTCCAAGAAATTTTAGTTCTTCATAGCTGAAGTGCACTTCTGTGGCTTTAGAGTGAGGTCCGCCGATCCGATAGCCTCCAGCACGTTGCGCAGGCGCTGAAGGTGCTGCTCGAACGTGGCAGAGAAGACCACCACATCATCAAGGTACACAAGACAAGTCTGCCACTTGAGCCCTGTGAGGACAGGGTCCACCATTCGCTGGAAAGTTGCCGGCGCTGAACACAAGCCGAAAGGGAGTACTCGAAATTGGTATAGGCCATCTGGAGCCACAAAGGCTGTCTTTTCGCGGTCTCGCTGATCTACCTCGATTTGCCAGTACGCGCTTTTGAGATCGAGAGAAGTGAAATAGTGGGCACGACGAAGTTTATCCAGCGTATTGTCGACACGCGGTGGCGGGTACACATCCTTTTTGGTCACGTTGTTAAGCTTTCAGTAATCGACGCAGAAGCGTAGCGACCCGTCCTTCTTTTTGACAAGCACGACTGGAGATGACCACGGGCTGTTGGATGGTTTGATAACGCCATCGTCAAGCATCTCGCGAACTTTCGTACGTATCGCTTCACGTTCTTTAGCCAACATGTGGTAGGGGTGCTGGTGTAATGGGCGTGCGTCCTCGTACGTGATGATCCTGTGTTGAGTGGTGGACGTCTGGCGGATCTTTGAGCAACTTGCGAAGCAAGACCTGTACACGAACAAGAGCGCTCGCAGCGCAGTCTGGTTATCGGCGGACAGATCAGGATTGATGTCAATGTTGCTCATTGATGTGTTTGCGTTATCCACTATTTCTGACGTGAGACAGTTGGTTACGTTTGCTACTTCGTGGGCAAACGCTATCGAAGTGCCACGGAAAAGGTGTCGATGCTCGTTGCTGAAGTTGGTGACGAGCAATTCAGATCGGCCGTCACGAACGTGTATTACACTTCTCGGAACACATATGCCTTGCTGCAGGAGGTGTTCTAAATTTGTCTCGGCCACCACCACGCCATCGCACAAACCACAGCATGTTACGTCGACTAGAACACTTGCTCGGGGAGATAAGCGTCCCGCTCTGTTCAGAAATACGGAGTACGTCGACACGCATTCCGTCATCCTGCATGTTGATTGCTCGCTGGGCTGAGAACGTGACGCGGCGCTCTTGCAGATCAATGATAGCTCCATTTTCCTGTAGAAATTCAACTTTCAGAATGACTTCACGAGAGCATTCACATAGAACAAGGCAGCTTGCTACGAATGTGTACCCTTGAATGTGTATTCTAGTTGTGCAGGCGCCCAGTGGAGTAACGACATGGCCACCAGCTGTCCGAATCTGCGAGTTATGCCACAGCGTGATTACTTTCTTCAGCTGCGTTGTCAGTTTCCCGCTCAGTATGAAATAGTCTGCGCCGGTGTCCACTAACGCATTAACTACACAACCACCAATTGTTACTGCTATGTCGACTGAAAGCCTGCTATCCTTTGCAGCAGGTGATGTCGGACCAGTTTCTGTACGGTTCTGCGTAAATAGGAGGTCTTCAGCGCTTCGACGTTCAGCGACCCCGCCCCCAGAGGTCTCTTCGGCTAGTTTTCTCGGTGAGTGCTGGGAGATCGTGCGGTAGAATACCCCTGGGGCGTTGATAAAAATCGCCTCGGTGATGGCGAGCGCGACTGGCGTCCGGCAGACGGTGGTGCATGCTGCTGGGAGAGGTAGTTTTGGATGTCGCGTGTTTTCTGTCCGTAACGGGGTGGCGGCGAGTACGCAGAGAAGCCGCGAAGCCCAAGACGGCGATTAGGGTACTGGCGGTACAAGTGATCAGCTTCTCCGCAGTGAAAGCATAGAGGCCGGTGATCGGATGTGCGCCAGACATCAGACTTCCGAGGAGACGAGTGCCGATCGCCGATGTACTGGACCGGTTGCACCGAACGATGGGCGACAAAAGCACCACGGACAAAGGGCAGGGGTGGTGGCGTGTACGTGCCTTCGTAGTATGGTATGTGCTGCGCTGACTCGAGTGAAACTGCAGGCACAGGATGAACGAACAATGGCGGCGATGCAGCAGGGCGTTTCAAGGCTTTCGCGTACGTTGTCTCACGGTGGTATTCAGCAGGAGCTGACGCAGCTGTATCAGGAGGCAAAGTGTCCCGAAGGGCCTGGTGCAGCTCATCCTTGATCACAGTTGCAATAGAGCTAACCGTAGGATGAGGTGTTACACCAGCCTTTTGCAACTCTTCACGTACGATATTACGTTATTATGTCAGCAGTTCACATGCCACTGACTTGCCTGTCGTGTTGGTTTGACCGCTGCTGCAGCATTTTTTCCATTGTCACTGCTTCAGACAAGAACTCCGCGACCATCTTCGGAGGGCTTCGCACGAGGCCGGCAAAAAGCTGGTCCTTCACACCGCGCATCATGTGACGCAACTTCTTGTCCTCCGTCAATATTGAATCTGCCCGTCAGAAGAGACGCGTCATGTCTTCGACGTACGCGGTCGCAGTTTCGTTTGGCGACTGGACGCGGGCAAAAATAGCTCGTTCAGCTCTTTCTTGGCGGTCAGCGCTGGCATATGTCTGCAGATGTCTACTAGAGAATTCGGGCCACGTCGTCAGCTGCTCTTCTCAATTTTGATACCACGTGTGAGCCCCATCTTCGAGATAGAAGTAGACACGACCCAGTTTCGCCGCGTCGTCCCACTGATCCAAGTTGGCTACGCGCTTGAAGTCCGCCAACCAATCCTCAACGTCTTCGCACTTCGTACCATGGAACGTCGTCGGTGCCCGTGGGCTTTCCAACGTATAGCGGTTCGACGACGTGCTTCCCGTGCCGGTTGGAAAGGTTTGTACCGAAGTTCAGGTCATGTTTGTTGACGTGGTGGGAGCAGTATCGTTGACTTCCGGAGGCAATCCCCTGATTCGGCAGCTCGTCTGATGCACGGGAGTATTGACTGGCACTGGACTCGTATGTCTTGGGGGGGTCTGCAGCATCCGTCGTGGCTGGCTCTCGAGCCGAGAAGAGGCACGCAATCTTCTTTCTTTTCTCCAGATGGTAGAGCCACTCTTTCAGTCGACCCACTACGTGTGGGTGGCAGTATGTATGTATGTATGTATGTATGTATGTATGTATGTATGTATGTATGTATGTATGTATGTATGTATGTATGTATGTATGTATGTATGTATGTATGTATGTATGTATGTATGTATGTATGTATGTATGTATGTGTATGTGCACGTGTGTGTATGTACGTGTGTGTGTGTGTGTGTACGTGTGTATGTATGCACGTTTGTGTGTGCATGTACGTGTATGTTCATTGTGTATGTGTAGATTCATTTGTTCGGAATGTAGAAAGCCTGTTTTATGAAGGCTAAAAGCAACTTTTGTTTTTTTATGTTTTTGAGCGCTTCCGAACACACTGATCACAGTACCCCCTGCTGATACCTCGATGTTTTGTGACCTGTCCATGATTTTGTACAATTGCTTTCATCGTTCACGTTTTATTTTCACCATCATCTTGTGATTCTGTTTCTTCCGCTATGTGCGATATTGCCTGGTTTGTACGCGAGTGTGTATATTTGCTCGCCCACCCTGTATGAGCCTGAGAAAGGCTTACAGTAATAAATAAATAAAATAAATAAATAAGTGTGTGTGTGTGCACGTGTGTGTGCGCGCGTGTGTGCGTGTGTGTGCGCGCGTGTGTGCGTGTGCATATGTGTGTGTATGCGTGCGTGTGCGTGTCCACGCGTGTGGGTGCGCGCATATGCGTGCGTTTGTGTGCACGTGTGTCCGCGCGTGTGTGTGTGCACGTGCGTGCGCGCGTGTGTGCGATCGTGCGTGCGTGCGTGTGTGTGTGCTTGTGTGTGTGCGTGTGTGCATGTGTGCGTGCGTGTATGTGCGTGTGTGTGCGTGCGTGTGTTTTTGTGTGCGTGTGTGTGCGTGTGTGTGAGCGTTTGCGTGTGTATGCCTGTGTTTGTATGAGTGTGTGCGTGCGCGTGCGCGCGTGTGTGTGTGCGTGCGTGTATGTGTGTGTCTGAATGTGTGCGTGTGTGCGTGCCGTCGAAATATGCTTCCATTTGCCGTCGTCGTTTTTCGAAACGGTCACGCTGCCATTTATGTGTGCAATCCCTCGAACGGCCCGTCATCCCTACTACGTGGAGAACGCCTGGGAAGCTACGAACCCTTCGAGTGCATTCTTCCGGCTACTGTACCCGATTCTACGGCTGCGCTTCCAATTTGTGCTGTCACTCCTACTAACACGCCTACTGATGTTCTCGGCGTATTCTCGGATGCCATCGACTCTGAGCTCGCACCAACTCAGCGCGAAGAGATTATAAATCTTCTACTGAGCTTTCGCTCTACATTCGATGTGTGCATGTATGTCTGTATGTATGTATGTATGCATGTATCTTTGTATGTATGTGTGTGTGAATGTGTCTGTATGTGTGTGTGTATTTGTCTATGTGTGTGTATGTATGTATATGTGTGTATGTATGTATGTATGTATGTATGTATGTATGTATGTATGTATGTATGTATGTATGTATGTATGTATGTATGTATGTATGTATGTATGTATGTATGTATGTATGTATGTATGTATGTTTTTGTGTATGTATGTCTATATGTATTTGGACGTATGTAAATATTGCCACCCACACGTAGTGGGTCGACTGCAAGAGCGGCTCTACCATCTGGAGGAAAGAAAGAAGATTTGCGTGTCTCTTCTCGGCTCGAGAGCCAGCCACGACTGACGAATCGTCCTAAAGCTAGCTACCAGGTCGTTCAATATATCCCCCAGTACTTGTGACTCATCGTGACAAACTGGTGGAGGTGCTGGGTAGTCTCACGGATGCTGAAGACCCCCCCAGGAAGCCGTAATACGAGTCCAGTGCCAGTCAATACTCCCGTGCATCGGACCAGCCGCCGAATCAGGGGATTGCCTCCGGAAGTCGACGATACTGCTCCCACCACGTCAACAAACATGACCAGCACTTCGGTACAAACCTTGCCAACCGGCACGAGAAGCACTTCGTCGAACCGATATACGTTGGAAAGCCCATGGGCACCGACGACGTTCCATGGTACGGAGAGCGAAGACGTTGAGGACTGGTTGGCGGACTTCGAGCGCGTAGCAAACTTGAATCAGTGGGACGACGCGGCGAAACTGGGTCGTGTCTACTTCTATCTCGAAGACGGGGCTCGCAGGTGGTATCAAAATCGAGAGTAGCAGCTGACGACGTGGCACGAATTCTCTCGTAGATTTCTGCAGACATATGCCAGCGCTGACCGCCAAGAAAGAGCTGAACGAGCTATCAAAGAGAAATAAAGGTTAAAAGTGGACACTCCCGTAGACTCCAGCGGCCCAGTCGACCCTAGCACACCTAGTGGTTGGTGAGAGCAAGTGGCGTGCGCTTCCTGTTTCGGCTTCACTGGCGCAAATTTTGAATTACTTTGCGTAACCGACGTTTGGCTATGACGAAAGTTCATGATTTCAGACCACTATTCATCGTCCAAATGGATAGTTTTTGTAGGTCGTTTTGATTAAGCGATTCCCTGTTTTGTTTTGTTCAGTGATTCGTGTGAATTGGTCGTGACGTAATTTTTATTTCGATTAAGTTATAATAAAAAGAGATGCAGGTAATGATAATTCACTACGGTTTTATTCATCGCGCTTGTGTTTTTCTTTTGGAACAAGTGATCAATGTATATATCAGTCAAAGAGACAGAGTATCCGCAATGTTTTATTCAAAGGCAATGTAGAGTCTGAGAATATAAAAAGCACAATATGACAAAGGTAGACAACAAATGCATCTCGCCTTACAAATAAATTATAACAAATACAGAGAGAACACAGACAACGCACACATCGCTAGAGTTGGCAGAAGCCGAGAAGCTGGTGAAGTATGACACACCGGGCCAGTGAGTAAGTAAGGATCTATGGCAAAAACACAGCGCACAATGCTGATGAAGAAGGAAGAAGTGACATATACACAGCAATGAAGTGGCGAATCACGCCTGGGGTTAACCGAAATAATGCATAGAAAAAAAAGAGCGCACAGAAACCACACGACACAATATAGCAGAAAGGAAAAGGTGCAGTGTGCTGGCTGTGCTTAAGAACAGCTAGTTCAAAATGAAAAAAAAGCAGACTTGATACCTGCTTGTCCTCAGAAAGGTAGGGCTTTGCAGCTTGCTCACTACGTGAAAGAAAAACTTTATGCTACAACACTGGCAGGTCTTGTGGCTCTTCTTATGCGTCACCTTCATCAAAAACTTAAGATCCCAAGCGATTTGCGTCTGGGTGTTGCTGTGACGCTTGCGAGCTAAAATAGATCGTAGTCATCACTTATCCAGAATTGTGGACCTTAATTGGTGCTACGAGAGCGGTATTAGAGGGCTAATAAATAGCAGAAGGAAACCACTTTGGCTCATTATTTGTCACAAAGGCTCTACATCATACGTTATCACTCACAAGCTATATAAAAATAAAATGGCAGCGTCCGCAGCCCCATCAAACGCTACAAGTTTGGGTATTCTTTAGAAAATTTTGATGGGCGAGATGAGGAGCTTGATGAGAAGCTAAAATACGAAAAGCGTGATAACGTGAACCGTGCCCACTTCATACTGTGTCCCTTACCCGCTCGAAGATATTTCAACAAGCGGTTTTGTTATCGATATATTACTTGAGCTGGAGAGATAAAGCATACACAGTGACCAAGCGACCCACAGTAAAGTGTACGGTTCGCCCGCATTTGCTAGAAAAATACAGACAGGATACACAACATTCTTTTTAAGGTTATGCAAATAACTTCGAGCGAATACACAGTGTCCCTACTCCTCATAGCGGGTAACCTAAACAATGTATGCAACGAAGGAGTGGTTAGTCAAGTTGAACTGAATATAAGCATATAGGACCATAATGAAGCTGCTGTAACGAAGTAATAACATAATAAAGCTATTGCAGGATTCGGCTCAACTCGAATACTTTAGTGTAAACCCACCGCTAATTGCTAACCTTTGAACTTGTCAAGCTCTATGCCTGAAATTGAAGACTGGAACCTAACCCTATCTAAGTTTCGGTTCACAAAACGCACATGCCAACATGAACGAACCCAGCAAAACATTATCAGAAACTTCACGCGACACGCAGCAAAGCAGAAATGAAAATCGCCAACACTTGACAGATGGTGATACAAAACATCGCACACTTTCAGGTGATGTGCATTGGCCTCAATCATGGCAAGAAAGTGAGATTAAAGTAGTTGTACGTATGCAAAAGCTGCTTCTGATGGCACAGTGAGATTCCCAAAAAGTCTGCTGGAGACGTGGTATGCTTTGAGCATTGTGAAATACTGGTGGGTCTGCTGTGCTGCTACTTTGGCTTGTATATGTTTAATGGTTTGCTTGTACTTAATTAATGGAGACGTTGTCGCTGGCACACAGGAACGCACTGCAATAAACAAAAAATGGATGTAAAAGCGAAGAACAACTAATCCCATACGAGCACTTTCCTCGCTCTTTCAGACCCAACGTGCACAACTTTCTGTGGTGCAAAGTTTTCGATTCCACTACCCAAAAACAAACCATTCACAATGTTGACAACGCACAAAAAATGAAAATCACTGAGAGCACACCCTTACATTTTGTAAGTGCACACATAGTGTCCTTTTGAGGACAGTTTCCCCAGAATGTCCTAAACATAACATAGCACATTAAAAACAGCTGCAATAAAAGCATAGTCACCATTTTTTCTAGGGCACTCAGGTGTGGAGCTGTTGGCGGAGACATCTTCTGGAGGGTCTTCTGAAGCTTGTTCAGTGCCTCGGAAAGTGCTGTCGGAACAATCTTGCGAGCGGCCTGCGGAAGTCTCTATATCAATCCACTCTGGTTTTGAAGTGAACATCCAACTTACCGGTCACACAAGTTCCTTTTGTGACAGCTGAACGACTGGTTAAGGTTTTCTCCGGCAAGACGAAGTCAGCAGAATTTCTTTCACCAGCTACAAGGGAGCTGCCACCTGCATAGGTTTAGTCAACAGTCAATTTGCGCAAAAAAAAAAGAAATCGCGACACTGAACGCACCCTGCTCATCGGGGCACCTCAATGAGTGGGAGCCGCTTTTTGAAGCCTCTACCGCAGGTCCTGAAGAAATGAAATTACGACAATGTGTCAGTAAGAGGCTCAAAATAACACAAACTGAAGCTCATCCGCACCTTGCAGTGCAGCTTCTGCAGTCTTGTCACAGTCACTATTTGAAGCGACGCTCGGAGAACGTGCATATATGTGCAGTTGGTACAAGTTACAAAGCTTGTAGCATGGGGAAACTTAAACAGCTCTTTCAAACGCATAAATTGGTCGAACGTGGAAGAAAAGAGAAGGCACCAACTAGGAAACAAGTAATTTGTGATTTTTGGAATTATCAACAGTGCCAACTTTCACCAATGAAAGGTATATGTACATGTGCACTCAGGCTAGAAGATAACGTGAAATAGCCCTTTAAAGTCTTTCAAAACAAGTTGCGCAGGTCAAGAGCATCAAAAAACGACAGAAATGTAAAGCTGCTGTTAGGAAGGTAATAGCCCACATTTCACAAAATTTAAGACTTTCCAAGTGTTACTTCTATAGTGATGTTTCTCCATCGGCTTCAAAGATTTTCGCGGTTAACTGTCGCCACTGATTCGATACAAGTGGCTGCTATTGCACATATTTGAGTTTCAGTCAATCACTTACATGGTGCAGCTGGTTGCACACTGGGAACAGCCATTCTTGTAAGCCTTGTGTGCCCAGGGTGCATAAAACTTTAAGCAGTAAAATGGTCGCTACAATTCCAGTACGTTGCGTACAACAGGCTGGCCGGCTTACTCAGGAGATCATCGCGTCCAGCATACTGCATCCATGCTTTTATCCTGCGTTGGCAATGAACTATCAGCTGAATGGGGAAGTGCTTGAATAGTGATTTTTTATTGTTACCCTCACTGAGCAAGTACGAACAGTAAGCCTAAAGACGTGCAAACCATACAAAAGCTTTAACACACCTGCCGTCCCATGGTATGCTGAAGAAACTCGACCGAGGCTTCTTGTGGGTTCTGCCATTGTTGAAGCACCACGATACACAGCAGTAGCTGCCGTAGCTTGGACCGCCGGACGGCATGGCATCAGCGCGGTCTGAAAATGTTAGTAAGTGGATGCTTCGCTGTCAAATTACGAAAAATATATGTGCACGTCATAAGTGTACCAACAAACCCCTTTGAATGATTAGCTAATCAAGGCACAATACAAAACCAGTGATACATCCCTGACCCATAAAACTCTCACTTACAAAGATATACGTCAAGACCACGTACAAAGATCTTCAGAAGTTTCCAGGCCGCTATCCCTTGTAATGCAATGGTATCGCGGCCTGGGAACTTTAGAACACCTTCGTACGTACACAGTATCAGCAGTACATTGGGAAGAAAAATCGTAGTTGAAATTTGTGCGGTAAAGTTATATTGGAAACGTCAAAAAAATTGTGAGCAGCTTGCAATAGTGGCACAAGGCTAGCGAAGAAACGAAGATGATGGCCACTTGGCTAGTCCAGATTTGCCTCCGGCACACCAAGAATTAATCCTGTTCCGAGCCTTAGGGAAACGCGTCGTGAAGCATGCGAGGCCCAGCGAATGCTTCTCAATATTTTGCACTGAGCCTATGACCTAGCTGCCCAGCTATGCTCAGCGCACAGACGCTCGCGTCCGTGGCAGACGCAGCATGCGTCGCCTCGGCTTGACGCCGTGCCGCCTTTGCTATACTGCATACGTTGCACAATGTTCCCGTCTAGCCGCCGCATAGAGCCAAAAACTTTCTTTTTAGCGAACCTCCCAGTCCTTGCAAGCTTCAGAAAAAGGTTACAACTGCGTGAATGAGACGCAACGTAAGAAACAAACTCGCACACACGAAGCGTAACGTGTGTGTGTGCATCTTTCTATGTTTGTTGCATGGTGTCTAATTCGCGCATGTGTAATCGTTTTCTGAAAAAAAATGACCCAACAAGACCAACAACATGTCATTCAGCAAGCTTCGCTTGAAAACGTGCCTCACCTGTAATCTCACGCACGAAAACGCCGACGCAGCCGACGTTGACGAAAGCGACGAAAGCTTCTCGCTGTCAGTCATGCATAGGCTTGTCGCTGGGTAGATGGTGTTTATGACAGTACAGCTGAAGAAAAATAATCGCGTAAGGTGTGTTGAATAAATCGTTTTTATGTATAAAGAACATACCAAATTTGGGCGTATAATTATTATTTGTGAAAACAATTCTGTTGCATTGATTATAACTGTTTTTTGCGCTTGCGCCCTCTGACGTTTGGTGAGAGCACTAGTTCGTTACGTAGTCGTGACGCACTTCCTGAGTCCAGGTTTCGTGGAGTGTCCTCTCTTGTCTTCTTCTTTCTTTATGGAGCTATTCATGCCCGCGTCCAGTCGCCAAACGAAACTGTCACCGCGTACGTCGAAGACATGACGCGTCTCTTCCGACGGGCAGATTCAAGAATGACGGAGGACAAGAAGTTGCGTCACTTGATGCGTGGTGTCAAGGACCAGCCTTTTGCCGGCCTCGTGCGAAGCCCTCCGAAGACGGTTGCAGAGTTGTTGTCTGAAGCCGAGACAATGAAAAAAAATGCTACAGCAGCGATCAAACCAATACGACAGGCAAGTCAGTGGCATGTCCACTGCTGACATTTTCGCCGCCGCTGGGACCAGCAATGACTCCTTACGTGAACTCATCCGTAATATCGTACGTGAAGAGTTGCAAAAGGCTGGTGTAACACCTCATCCTACGGTTAGCTCTATTGCAACTGTGATCAAGGATGAGCTGCACCAGGCCCTCCGGGACACCTTGCCTCCTGATACAGCTGCGTCAGCTCCTGCTGAATACCACCGTAAGACAACCTACGCGGAAGCCTTGAAAGGCCCTGCTGCATCACCACCATAGTTCGTTCATCCTGTCCCTGTAGTTTCACTCGAGTCAGCGCAGCACATACCATACTACGAAGGCACGTACACGCCACCGCCCCTGCCCTTTGTCCGTGGTGCTTCTGTTGCCCATCGTTCGGTGCAACCGGTCCAGTACATCGACGATCGGCACTCGTATCCTCGGAAGTCTCATGTCTGGCGCACACCCGATCACCGGCGTCTATGCTTTCACTGCGGAAAAGCTGATCACTTGTACCGCCAGTGTCCTTATCGCCGTCTTGGGCTTCGCGGGTTCTCTGCGTACTCGCCCCCCCCCCGTTACGGTCAGAGACCACGCGACATCCAAAACTACCTCTCCCAGCAGCATGCACCACCGTCTGCCGGGCGCCAGTCGCGCTCGCCATCACCGAGGCGATTTTCATCAATGCCCCAGCGGTATTCTACCGCACGATCTCTCAGCCCCCGCCGGGAAAACTAGCCGAAGCGACCTCTGGGGGCGGGATCGCTGAACGTCGAAGCGCTGAAGACCTCTTATTGACGTAGAACCGTACAGAAACTGGTCCGACATCACCTGCTGCTGCAAAGGATAGCCGGCTTTCACTCGACATAGCAGTAACAATTGGTGGTTGTGTAGTTAATGCGTTAGTGGACACCGGCGCAGACTATTCCATACTGAGCAGGAAACCGACAACGCAGCTGAAGAAAGTAATCACGCCGTGGCATAACTCGCAGATTCGGACAGCTCGTGGCCATGTCGTTACTCCACTGGGCGCCTGCACAACTAGAGTTCACATTCAAAAGTACACATTCGTAGCAAGCGGCCTTGTTCTACGTGAATGCTCTCATGAAGTCATTCTGGGAGTTTATTTTCTACAGGAAAATGGAGCTATCATTGATCTGCAAGAGCGCAGCGTCACGTTCTCAGCCCAGCGAGCAATCAACGTGCAGGATGACGGAATGCGTGTCGACGTACTCCGTATTTCTGATTAGAGCGTGACGCTTCCTCCCCGAGCCAGTGTTCTAGTCGACGTAACATGCTGTGGTTGGAGCGATCGCGATGTGATGGCCGAGACCAATTTAGAACACCTCCTGCAGCAAGGCATATGTGTAGCGAGAAGTGTAATACACCATCGCGACAGGCGATCTGAATTGCTCGTAACCGACTTTAGCAACGAGCATCGACACCTTTTCCGTGGCACTTCGATAGCGTTTGCCCACGAAGTAGCAAACGTAACCAACTGTCTCACGTCAGAAATAGTGGATAACGCAGACACATCAATGAGCAACATTGACATCAATCCTGATCTGTCCACCGATAACCAGACTGCGCTGCGAGCGCTCTTGTTCGAGTACAGGTCTTGCTTCGCAAGTCGCTCAAAGTTCCGCCAGACGTCCATCACTCAACACAGGATCATCACGTACGAGGACGCACGCCCAATACACCAGCACCCCTACCGCGTGTCGGCTAAAGAAAGTGGAGCGATACGTACGCAAGTTCGCGAGATGCTTGACGATGGCGTTATCGAACCATCCAACAGCCCGTGGTCATCTCCAGTCGTGCTTGTCAAACAGAAGGGCGGGTCGCTACGCTTCTGCGTCGATTACCGAAAGCTTAACATCGTGACCAAAAAGGATGCGTACCCGCTACCGCGTATGGACGATTCGCTGGATAGACTTCGTCGTGCCACTTCTCTCGATCTCAAAAGCGGGTACTGACAAATCGAGGTAGATCATCGAGACCGCGAAAAGACAGCCTTCGTGACTCCAGACGGCCTATACCAATTTCGAGTACTCCCTTTCGGCTTGTGTTCAGCGCCGGCAACTTTCCAGCGAATGATGGACACTGTCCTCGCAGGGCTCAAGTGGCAGACTTGTCTTGTCTACCTTGATGATGTGGTGGTCTTCTCTGCCACGTTCGAGCAGCACCTACAGCGCCTGCGCAGCGTGTTGGAGGCTATCGGATCGGCGGACCTCACTATAAAGCCACAGAAGGGCCACTTCGGCTATGAAGAACTAAAATTTCTTGGACATATAGTTAGCGCCGAAGGGGTCCGGCCCGATCAAGACAAGCTTGCCGCTGTTGCCGTATTACCAGCTCCTGTCGATAAAAAAGCCGTCCGGCGCTTCTTTGGTTTGTGCTCCTACTATCGCCGGTTCATTCATGAATTTTCACAGATAGCAGAACCTCTAACTTGTCTCACAAGGGACGACACGCCGTTTGTCTGGGAAAACGAGCAACAAGCAGCTTTTGATGAAGTGCGACAGCGCATGCAATCAGCACCCGTTCTCGCTCATTTCGACGATGATGCTGACACGGAGGTCCATACTGAAGCTAGTAACGTTGGGCTTGGTGAAGTGCTCGTTCTGCGTCAAGACGACATCGAAAGGGTGATAGCCTACGCCAGCCGCTCTCTATTCCGTGCCGAGGCGAATTATTCCACTACGGAGAAAGAGTGCCTCGCAGTCGTGGGGGCAATCACCAAGTTTCGCCCGTACATTTATGGTCGTCCCTTCAAGGTAGTGACGGACCACCATGCCCTATGCTGGTTGGCAAGCCTGCGCGACCCTTCAGGACGGCTTGCGCGGTGGAGCTTGCGGCTGCAGGAATTTGACGTCACCATCGTCCATAAGTCCGGCCGTAAGCATGAAGACGCTGAAACTCGTTGCCAATGGCTCATTTTATAGGCCGCCCGGTATAAGAACTGCCCATCCTCTCTTTCAGTTGAGCAACGTTTTATTAAGTTTGCAACCAACGCACGTAATTCTCGGAGGCGATTTTAACTTCCCGGATGTAGAATGGAAGTCCTTTAAACCCGTGTTAAACACAACGTCTTTCCTGTATACTACCTTTAGGGAGATGATTAATGCCCACTCATTATTTCAATTTGTCGAAACGCCAACAAGAATTGGTGGTGACAGTGCAACCATTCTTGATTTATTTTTGTGCAATGAACCGGATCTTGTATCCTCTGTTGTCACAGTCCCTGGTATCAGCGACCATGAAGTTGTTGTCACTAAAATGTCTTGTAGTGCTAAAAACCGCCGCGCTCAGGCACCCCGCAAAGTGTTTTCATATGAAAAAGGTGACTACCCATCACTGTCGCGTGAACTGGATGCATTTTTTCCTGAGTTCCAATCGCATAGTTCATCGTTAGACATGAATGCGCAGTGGAATTTCTTCAAAACAAAGATAATGTCCTTGACCCAAACTTTCATTCCTTCGTATATCATTTCGGCCAAGCGACGCAATGATAAACCATGGCTCAGTAGGGAACTCCGATCAAAGATAAATAGAAAGAATCGATTGTATCGAAAGTATTGCCAAGTGCCTGATCCTGCGTTGCTTTCAAAAATGAAAGAGATAGGCAAAATGGTGACAAAAGCTATGCGCGAAGCACAAGAAATGTACCTTTGTGATCTAGGCGAGAAACTTAAAACCAACCCCAAGGAAGTGTGGAAATACGTGAAAAATAAAAGTAATTCTAGACCCACTATTCCTGACATCATGGACGGGATAAATTACGAATCTAACACGGAAGCCAAAGCTCAGGGTTTCATTACATACTTTCAGTCTGTGTTCTCGCATCCAGTTAACACATGTAGTCTATGCCAGAATGATGGCTCGCTCCCGCAAATGAACGACATAGAAATTTCCGAACGCGGTGTCGTGCTCTTGTTGGAAAAAATAAATGTTCACTCTGCTCTTGGTCCTGACTGTATATCCAACTTCGTCTTGAAAAACTGCGCAGTGTCTGTCGCCCCTTTTTTAACTCTCATGTACAAAACGTCGCTTGAAAAATGCGTTTTACCGGCTGATTGGAAAAATGCCAACGTAACCCCAGTATATAAAAGCGGAGATAAAACAAAAAAGTGTAACTACAGGCCCATTTCTCTGACTAGCGTGTGCTGCAAGACACTCGAACATATCATTTACACAAACTTAATGAATCATCTTCAAAGTAATAACTTCTTTTCCCCATTTCAACACGGTTTCAGGGCGGGTTTCTCGTGCGATACACAACTGGTCGAGTTCACGCACGACATTGCAGCTTCTATTAACTCAGGCTTTCAGGTTGACTGTATATTTCTGGATTTCCAGAAGGCATTCGATTCCGTGTCACATGTGTTGTTGTTGCAAAAGCTTCATTGTCTAGGCATACCTAATACCCTTCTCATGTGGATTGAGGCGTACCTTTGAGAAAGACAGCAGTGCGTGATTCTT
This sequence comes from Rhipicephalus annulatus, assembly GCA_013436015.1. Classification (NCBI taxonomy): domain Eukaryota; kingdom Metazoa; phylum Arthropoda; class Arachnida; order Ixodida; family Ixodidae; genus Rhipicephalus; species Rhipicephalus annulatus. The sequence continues at coordinate 5,476 of WOVY01010751.1, read as the reverse complement.
GATGGTGTGTGCTCATCAAGCGTCGGTGTATTGTCAGGAGTGCCGCAAGGGTCAGTTTTGGGGCCTCTGCTTTTTCTTATTTTTATCAATGATATCTCCGACAATCTCTCTAGCCGTGTTCGATTGTATGCTGACGATTGCTGCATTTACAGTAACATTACATCTGAAGCGGACACCGTTCAATTGCAGAATGACTTGAACTCCATAGTTTCTTGGTGTGATTCATGGAGAATGACACTAAATCTGTCGAAGTGTAAATTGGTGAGGTTTACGAACAAAAAACAGCCTCGGATTTCAAATTACGTCATGGCCAGGGCTACCTTACCGGTTGAAACAGAATATAAATATTTAGGGGTCATTTTTTCTGCCAACCTATCTTGGAACGCTCATATTGATTACTTAACATTAAAAGCTAGTCGAGTGCTAAATTTTTTGAGGCGCAATTTCAGACAGGCACCAACTAAGTTGAAAGAAACACTATACATATCCAATGTGCGTCCCATATTAGAATATGCCTGCAGTGCCTGGGACCCCTCAACAAAATCAAATATAGAAGCCCTGGAGCGTGTACAGGCACGCGCAGCACGCTTTGTGGCAAGCAATTATAACTTTACCATAAGATCAGCTGACATTCGTTCAGGATTGCAATGGCCTCTGTTAGCTGACCGGCGAAAATACCTACGACTGTCCCTATTTTACAGCATATTCATGAACAAAACAGGCATCGACAAGGATCAGTATATAAGGCCACCTACCTATGTGTCACCCCGTACTGACCATTTTTTAAAACTGCGTGAATACACTTCCAGGATCAACGCATTCAAATACGCCTTTTTTCCAAGAACCACGCATGAGTGGAACGGCTTGCCAGAGGAAATTGTCTCTGCGCCTCCCTTATCTTTTGTTAAAAATTTGCACAATTTTTTGTTGAACTAATCATTACTGTACATTTCTGATGCGTTCCGTACTAATTATTTTCTTTTGTATTTATTGCCTTGTGTTACCAATAGCACTCTTCTCTTTCAACGTTTTGCTTTGTATTTGCAATTTGATGCCTTATTTATGACAGTGTTGTTTCACATTGTTGTTTCACTTTGTTATGACTATGTTCTTTCAAACGATACAGCCTTTTATCCGCAACCATCTTTTTCGGTATATCGACTGTACTGTATTCTTTTGCTTGTTCTCCCCCCTACAATAATGCCCGTAAGGGCGATGTAGGTACATGTATAAATAAATAAATAAATAAATAAACGCTGTCACGCGCACCCCTTCATGTCGTCAGTCAGGAAGCAGAGGAAGACGATGGCTTCCTGGGCGCCATTAGCTCAGCAGACTTGAGTAAACTGCAGCGGGATGACGCAGATTCGTCCGATCATCGATCATTTAAAGGGCCAGGGCACAATCACACCACGTAATTTGTTTCGCTCATTGCCGTCGTTCTGCTTTCGAGATGGTGTGCTGTACAAGAAGAACGCTCGTTCAAACAACCGTGCCTACCTCCTGGTGGTTCCTCGAGACATGCGAGTCGACGTCCTCTTCGCTTGCCATGACGAACCCACATCCGGTCATCTGGGCTACTCATGGACACTTGCCAGTGTGAGCGAGAGGTACTATTGGCCAGGACTTTCGGCAAGCATCAAGAAGTACGTCAAGAGCTGTCGGAAATGTCAGCGCCGAAAGCAACCATCTGTTAAGCCAGCTGGGTTGCTTCAGCCCATTGAAGCACCCTGCACGCCGTTCGACCAAGTCGGCATAGACATTCTCGGGCCATTCCCCCTATCTGCGGACAGCAACAAATGGGTGATCGTCGCGACCGAATATTTGACACGCTACGCTGATACGCAGGTGATCCCACGAGCCACGGCTTCTGAGGTAGCACAGTTTTTCATGCGCCACATCGTGTTACGGCACGGTGCTCCTTCCAGTATAATAACGGACAGAGGGACGGCATTTACTGTGCAGCTTATGGACGTGGTTTTCAAACTGAGCAACACCAGACACCGAAAGACAACTGCGTACCACCCACAAACCAACGGACTTACTGAGCGACTGAATAAGACCATCGCAGACATGATCTCAATGTACATCGACGTACAGCACAAAACATGGGACCGGATCTTACCTTACGTGACCTTCACGTATAATACCGCTGTGCAAGAGACCACGCGATTCACGCCATTTCGGCTTCTCTCCGGCCGCGAAATGCAGACCATGCTGGACTCTATGCTACCGTGTCAAGACGAAGACGAGTTGACAACTGACGCCGATGAATTCTCAGAGCGTGCTGAGCAAGCCCGGCAGCTCGCGCGACTACACATCGGCCAGCAACAGCAGGCAGACGCACGGCGCTATAACATCCGCCACAGTGAAGTATTTTACAACCCCGGAGACCAAGTTTGGGTGTGGACTCCCGTCTGCCGCTGTGGCCTTAGTGAAAAGTTACTGAGCCAGTACTTTGGCCCTTATAAAGTGTTACGTCGCGTCGGTGACGTGAACTACGAAGTGGTTTCGGACTCAACATTGCAGGCACGGAGTAGGACACGACCGAGGTCGGATGTCGGTTATTTGTTGCGCATAAAACCATTTATTGCGCGTTGTTCATAACTTTTTTCTTGCCGTACACTGTTCTTTGTGTTATTTATTTATTTTTGTGAACTTGCTTCTTCGTTCACTGATTTTTACTATATGGGCACGCTCGTTAATTTCTATTTTTACTTTATCCGAATTTCCGATTTCTTTTTTTTCACGTGCTTATGTCGTAACTTCGTGGTGGTGCTATGTACTTTTCATTCCCCCTTTTGGGACTTTTTTTTTCTTTTCGAAAGGGGGGATAATGCCACCCACACGTAGTGGGTCGACTGCAAGACTATATATATATATATATATATATGTGTGTCTGTATGTGTGTGTGTGTATGTATGTATGTATATATGTATGTATGTATGTATGTATGTGTATGTATATGTGTGTACGTATGTGTGTATGTGTGTATATGTGTGTATGTATGTATGTATGTTTGTATGTATGCATGTATGTATATATGTATGAGTGTGTATGTGCGTGTGTATGTATGTATGAGTGTGTATGTGTGTATGCGTGAATGTAGGGTTGTATGTATGTATGTATGTATGTATGTATGTATGTATGTATGTATGTATGTATGTATGTATGTATGTATGTATGTATGTATGTATGTATGTATGTATGTGGGTGTGTATGTGTGTGTATGTGTTTGTGTATGTGTATGTAAGTGTGTGTGTATGTGTGGTTATGTGTGTTTAAGTATGTGTGTAGGTGTGTGTATGTTTGTATGTATGTGTGTGAATGTGTATATGTATGTACGTATGTATGTGTGTGTGTATGTGTGTATGTTTGTGTGTGTATGTGTGTATGTGTGTGTATGTGTGTGAATGTATATGTGTTTATGCATGTGAGTATACTGTCACAGGTAATGGGTATAAGCCATCAACTGTAGGTGGAATCCCTTGGAAGTGAAGAAAGAAGAGGGCTTTTGCGTCCTGGTCTGAGGGCAAGCAAGACGTCGTTTCGTCACTGTCTGTTATTACGTTCGCGGCACTGGTGGAGGTGCTGGGTAAATGCACCTCGGCTGCAGATTTTCAGCCGACACACCGAGCTACTTGGAGAGAGCCACAGCTTCCACGGCACGAAGCAGTCGCCGCCTGCGAGGAGTATCTCCCGAGTACGGTACCCTCTCTCAAGACGAGATGGCAACTTCAACTAACAACCAGGCGAGTGAAACCAACGACGCCTATTCTTTTCTCCCGCATGTTTTTCATGCGCCGCAAACACCACGCTCACTTCATGGAGACATTTATGAAGATGTTGACGACTGGCTTGACCACTTCAATGGAGTTGCCAACATCAACGAATGGGATGAAGCTCGCAAGCTGCGGAGAGTTTACTTTGCATCAGAAGACTCTGCCAAAACGTGGTACGAGAATCACGAGGGTTCCTTTGCGACGTGGCATGAGTTCAGCCAACAGTTTCGTGATGCGTACCGCAGCACTGAAAAGAATGAGAGAGCGGAGCAGGCTATCTCGTCTCGGAACCAACGACCCAACGAGAGAGTTTTGATGTTTGTCGAGGACATGCTTCGACTCTTCAAGAGTGCTGACCCTGCAATGTCCGAGGAAAAGAAGGTGCGGCATTTAATGCGTGGGGTAAAAGAGCAGCTTTTCGCCAGACTCGTGCGCAATCCACCGACGACTGTGGCAGAGTTCATAAATGAGGCAACCACAATGGAGCGTACTCTCCAGTATAGGTCGTCACAGTATGAACGCCACGACGTGACCCCTGCTGCATGCTTTATCGGGGCTGACAGCGAGAGGCATGCCCTCGCTGAGTTCATAAGAAGCGTCGTGCGGGACGAGCTGCGCCAACTCCAAGCAGCGGCACCCCAACCACCCGTAAGTGATCTCGCAGACTTAATGCGAAATGAGATCCAACAGGTGGTCACCCCACTCGTGCCAACAAAGCCTGAGGCCCCTGTGCTGACTTATGCGGCGGCTCTGCGACCTCCTGCACCACATGGCCCTGATCCCACCATGGGGAGAATAGATCAGGCTAGCCATCGATTCCAGGGCAGCTCTTCGACTCCGCTACCCGTTTCAAGGTTTCCGATAGCACCAACTTCGTCCGTCTAGATCGTGGCAGAACGCCACAAAGGCCAGCGTGTGGCATACGTTCGATAACCGTCCACTCTGCTACCACTGTGGCGAAGCGGGTCACGTCTACCGTAACTGCCGGTACCGCCAACTTGGTCTCCGTGGCTTTCACCCTGATGCTCGGTGCCCGCGTTACCGTGAGCGTCCCCGCGACATCGAAGCGTACCTTACGGGCCAGCAAGCTCCTTGCCTTGGTCAACGCCCCCAATCGCGATCACCATCACCTCGCCGCCCCTCGTCACCTTGCATTTTCTCGTCATCTTATGCTCCTTTCAGAGACCGGTCACCGAGTCCCCACAGGGGAAACTAGAAACCGCGGCTCCTGGGGGTGAAGCCGCGTCCCAACGAACTGTCAAAGAGCCTTCTTCGACGCAAAGACCCGACGAAGACCGTTCGGACTTTCCAGTCGTTTCCGAAAGTCATAAGACTGTTTCCACCGACATCACCGTACACGTCGATAATCGCGTCGTCACTGCCCTCGTCGACACGGGCGCCGATTATTCGGTTATGAGCAGCGCCCTAGCATCCCAACTGAGGAAGGTAACTACCCCTTGGCAAGGACCGCCGTTGCGCACGGCAGGGGGCCACCTCGTCACGCCAACTTGAATGTGCACAGCCCATGTTCAAGTCCGTGCTTCGACGTTCACAGGGTCTTTCCTCGTATTACCTGTTTGCTCCCGTCCACTCATCCTGGGGCTGGACTTTCTTCGCGTACACGGCGCAATTATTGACTTACGAGACTTGCAGGTGTCGTTCGAGGACACGTTTCATCCTGAACCGGAAAACGC